>JAOEHY010028149.1:0-65954 GCA_025447955.1 Psilopsiagon aurifrons | reverse complement strand
AACATCTGAAATACCAAAAATGTTTAAAGCCTCCTCATTTTTGCTCTTAACTCCCTTCCCCATACAGGTTGGTACAATGGAATCTATTTTTTCTACTGCTTCCCCTTCCATTTTTGCAATAATGCCAGAGTCCGGGGTGTTCCAGCCAGCTGTGCAGATGCAAAAAAACCAAACAAATGCCATTTTGGTTTGGGTTCGAATTTGGTTTGTGATTTTGAAATGCCCCCACGTTTTGCAATGGGTTGCTGCCCTCGGTCACTCTGCCAGCTGTGTCCTTCAAGTAGCTTTTTATTAATACTTTTTAAAAATTAATATATTTAAGATATTTAATACAAAGTGTGTGTCGTGGCAAAGGAAGGGAAGGAATAAAGGAAAAAAAACAGTAAAGGAAAAACCCAAGAAATGATGCTCCTGCTTCTGTGTGTTGTCTCAGGGCTGCTGATTGGAGGTGTAAGGTTTGTGGAGCACTCAGATGTCTCTGGGAGTTGGGTTTGGTGGTGGTGCCTTCACCAGCCACGCTTCTGGTGGTTGCTCTGAGCTGGGCTCAAGGCACATCAGATGGATCAGTGCTTGACTTTGCCAGACAGTCCTGGAAGGATACCGGTGTTCCATTGGTATATGCTGAGAGCACCAGGGTTAAAGGAAGGAAATGGAAGTTGGGAGTGATGATACCAAGCCCCGTGGGGTGATTCAGAATGTGCAGGGGGCCAAACAAAGTAACTCTGCCCTACTTTACCTTTCGGCTAAGTGGTGGTGGGACTGTGCTTTCCAAAAAGCTGAGGTTCCTCAGCACATGTATACCTTGTATCATGGAGCATCTTCCATGATGTGTCCCATTCCAGGATGGTGCCTGGATGGGCAGAGTGTGCTGTCTGGAAATGGGCATCCAGGCATCACACTGCAGTAGGCACGAACACAGGTCACTGTGTCACAGCCAGTTACAGGACAGGGAGGCTTGCGTGCTGCTCCATGGCCTGGTCACTGCTGTGTACAGTGCTGTGTCCTTGTTCCTGTGCACGCTTAAGGGGATGTGGCAGGGATGCAGATGATTATCCCTGGAATAAGATCTGGAAGTTTTCTTTCGGTAGGTGTCATGGTGAACTCAAAGTTCCTTTCTTTGCAGAGAGCCAGCTACTGCTTGTGACACTACATCCTGATCTGCTGCCTTTCTGCTTATTCCAAATGACTGATGCAGATTTAATCATTTGCCTTACTGGGACCTGATGCAGGAGTGAGGGTTGCCCACTGTGCTAGGAACATGTGGGCTGCTTCCCAAAGGAAATTAATGCTTTTAGAGAGATTTTTTTGTGTCACATCAGCTGAATCTACTTATCTTTTTCTCTCTGAATTGCTCTGCAAAAACTGTCTGCTTAGCAGATTGAGCAGGCAACTCCTTTTACAGCTGAAATGCTTAATTATTTCCCTGGGCTATGGATGGTACCAGTGATTAAAGTACAGGATCAAGCTTTGGGAGGGAGCCTTGAGTGTGACAGATTTCTTATTCAGTTTCTCTCCAAGGCCATCAGCAGGTGTGACTTTGCCTCTGTCTCTTCTTGCTGCCCAGCTTCCATACACATACATCATCTTGGCATTGCACGCTCTTCCTAGCAAGTATACTGTATTAAGCTTTTTAACCTATAAATGGAAGGTAATTGCTAATAGCTGCACTCAAAATGAAAGGGTTGTTTCTCGTCGTGTTCACACCACTCTGGTTATTTCTGCAGAGATACTTGCAGTTTAAATGAGTCCCAGGCCGTGATCTTGGTGCTTGGCTCTTCACAGCTAAGGGAAAAAGGAAGTGCCTGTTTCTGAATCATTATTTAAAGCTAATAATAGAAAAGTGTTGATCTATTCATTTTTTTTCCTAGTTACCAGCTAATTGCTGCAAAACAGAAAGATGTTGAGAATCTCATCTCCTGTAATGAGTAATCCCAGGAGTTTCTTGGTTCCTGCCACATTTACATTTCTTCAGGGTGGGTTTGTCTCTCTCTTCAAAGATACAGCATGGATGTTTTAATCTCTTGTCTTCACAAAGTGTTTGTTTTTTCTCTTTTAATTTAAATCTAATGGATGTTTAATATGTGTAGACATGGGTGGTTGGGACCATAGCGCAGATGCCTTACAAGCTTCCTTCCAGCTGCTTCCTTGCACCTCTTGATCTGGCTCTGTCTCTTCCTGCCCTTCCAACCAGTTGTGTATCCCCCGTGAAGCCAGCTTGCCCTGGCTGCTCCCTCCTCAGCTGCAGTTGTCCTGGGATTATGGCCATGGCTTGTCCCAGCTAAGGGCCCAGGAGCATCTTTTCAAGGTCAACGACTGTCTGTTGGTCATCCGGGACAGAGGAGGAATGTGTTGCTGTCATTTCTGCCAGCAAGGTCTTGGTTGTGCTATTGACAGAGAAGGTGCGAAATGGCAGCAAATCCTGCAGAGCAGCCGCTCTGTGCGGTGTGAGAGTGTTTCCTCCCCTTATTGCGCTCCTTATTGCAATTTAACAGCAATAAAACAAAAAGCCCTCCCTTCCCTTGCAGACTGGCTAGAGGGGAGACTTTGAATGCATGGACTTCTCTCTCCCCATCCAAAGATAGATCAAGGTATTAGCATGGTAAGTATAATATATATATAAGTATTATATATATATGTATTAGCATGACAGGCTAATAGTGCTGTTCATCACGCTAAGGTCCAAAGCTTCCCATGTGCAAGGTTCAGCAAGCTGTCTGCATCCCAATAGCTTCATCAGCCTCCCTAAGAGCTGCAGCCAGGGGAATGCATGGATGGTGTAAGGCCACTGAGGGCTCTGTGTTCTGTACTTCCCCTCTGTTGGCCCATCAGGCCCATTCTTGTTGACATTTAAGACAATTTGGTAGTTGTAAGCTCATACCCAACCACTGCACTGAGTGCCGTTGGCTCTCTCATTTGCCATTGCCATGCTTCAAAGCGCTTGCCAGGAGGAGCAGTAAAGTTCACATGGAGAAGGTTCATGTTGCAGTAGATGGCTTCTGGATTCAGAAGAGCTTGTTCCTTGCTGCTCTTTTCTTTTGAAGCCCTCCTTCCCCACCCTTCCACCACTGTGAATGCATTGTAAAGGCGTCAAAGGGGATCCATGCTGCACTGAGCTTTGTGGTAAGACCATGGGTTGCCAGAACTGGGACGTAGCCTCTGGCTTTGGGAATGTGCATTTTTTGTGGGTTTCTTGCTCTGTTCCGATTGAAAGTGCGTGTGTGGGGAGCGCGAAGGACAAAGGGTTCAGCCAGCCGTGCTTCCTTCCCCCCTGGTTTCCTAAAGGAGATGGAATTTGGGATTTGACAAATAATGGCAGAATGATTGGAAAGGGCAGGCGGTATGCGTCCATGCTGGCCTGAAGTCAGAAGAGGGCTGAAAATCCTGGAGTGTAGATGATTATGATGCTAGTACTGATTTTATAAGGGGGTGGAAAAATGCTTTTGAAGTGCCCTAGTTGTGTCTGAATAAACCTGGCTTTGTCATTTCATGCTCAGCCTGCAAAGTTATGTCCTGTTCCCCTCTTGGCTTGCTTTCCCCTCAGATTGACCACTTGGCCAAAGTCAGCACAGAGTCTCTAACCAGGCAGA
Organism: Psilopsiagon aurifrons; assembly: GCA_025447955.1. Lineage (NCBI taxonomy): Eukaryota > Metazoa > Chordata > Aves > Psittaciformes > Psittacidae > Psilopsiagon > Psilopsiagon aurifrons. The sequence goes on along the minus strand of JAOEHY010028149.1, from coordinate 62,367 downwards.
ACCAATGTGCCGACGCAGAAATAACCTGGGGTTTTGACCATGATGTTTCTAGCTGGATAGAGCTGAGACCAGTTTTCGTGCTCGCTCAGCATCAGAGCCAAAGCCTTTACACAACCATGGAGCAGACTCAGTTCCTTTCTGTTTGATGCCAGATTCTCTGCTCCGGTGGGATGTGTGTGACCTGGCCCTTGCAGCCCCTGTGTCCTCCAGGGAAAGGCTGTCAGATCTCAGAGCTCTTTGCTTTTTGAGCAGTGACATGGCTTTGCCAGGATCTCCTTACCACATGGCTGTACCTTTACAGCATCTCAGTCAGTTTTGCTTTTACACGTTAATTCACTTGCAGTTTAGCGAGACAAAATCATAGACCCGTTACCCACAGACAAAACTTGCCCAGGGATAAAGTGTGAGATGAAGTGTTTTGGCAGCGTGTTTTGCATCCCTCAAGGTGGCACCGGGAGGATGGAGGGCAGGGGATGAATGGCAGCATTGAAGGGGTGCCGAAGAAAAGCGAGTTTGTTCCTTCTTATGTAAGCTGGACCTTCGTGGCAGCCGAAGGGGAAAGCCGGTGACTTGGCAGGGTGCTGCGTGGCTGTGGTGCTGAGCGGTGCCAGGGAGGGCGCGGGGGGTGGCGGCTTACAAGCAAGTCACGTTGCTTCAATTTGAGGGCTTGCCCACCTTGGTCTTCTTGTCAAGGGCAGGAGAGGGGGAAAAGAACAGCAGAATCAGCATCGCCATCAGTATCTGGCTGTGTGGGGAAGAGATGGGGAGAGCGGATGGCACTGGGTCTGAAGCAGGCATAATGCAGCTCTTCTGCTCTCTCCTTGATAAAATCAGATCAGGGATTTAGCTTGAACTGTGGAGGTTGAGTCTTGTCCTTGCTGCGGGACGGCAGCGATGTGCGAGAGCTCCATGCTGGGCTGGCAGTGATGCTCGGCAGGGCTGGCTGAGCTCACTGCAGTGGCTGTGTCTGTGCCAGGTGCTGTGGGAGCCGGGGCTATGCAGCCGCTCCGCGGCGGCTCATCTGAATCCCATTTTCTGTTCCTGGGCTCTGGCAAGCCCTGCTCCCCCCAGCCTGGCTCCTGCGGCAGCGGGGGTCCGTCTCTTACCAGCAGCAATTTCCATGCTGGGTGCCCTGTGAAGGGATTGAGCAAAGCGCAACCGAAACCTGCAGCCAGGCTGCTGCCCTCAGCAGGAGCGTTTGCTTGCGCAACCTGTGTTTGCCCAGCCTTTGGGTTGCAAAGGGTTGGGGTATGAGGGGCACAAATGCACTTAAACAGTGAGTGACCCCCCACTCTGCTGCTCCTGCCTGCCAGCTCACTGCTGGAGCTGGGAATCGTGCCCTGCTGCCTTTTCCCTGCAAGACATGAGCCTCCTTTCCCTTCATCTCGGTGATGTCCAGCATCACCAGCGTTTCCTCAAGCATCCCGACATGCCATGTTGCCTTCCCATGGGGCTGACATCCCTGCAGCCCTGCTTTGTCTTTGCTTTTTGTGGTTTTGCCTTGTTCAGGAGCAGCTTGAACTGAATTATTTATAAAACTAGGAAGTGGAGAAGCTGTAGGAGCTGGTTCCTGTTGGGAGGGAAGTGCAAGATCAGCAGCCTGGGCCTTGACAAGGAGGGAGGGAAGCTCGCACACCAAAGCCCTCTGGCTGTGGGTTTGGGCACCCAGAGCCAAACCCCTTTGAACTTGGGCCTTTGTTGCTCTTTAATGCTCAGAAAACCTGGCTGCCCCACCTGAAGCTGGTGTTTCATTGCTTTGGGAGGCTTTGGGTCACAGCCTCAGCTTCTCTTTTGTCTAGTTCTGGCCAGCAGTGGGATACAAGGGTCTGGGCTTTCACCATTGACAGACTACCAAAGGCTCCAGAAAGTCACATGGAAAGAGATGGTTTAAAACATAATCTATAGGTGTTAACGGAGAATGGGGCAGTAATTTTAGCAGAGGGGAAGAGGGGCAGGTCAACAAGGCTGGTCAGGGTTTTGCTCACCATTTATACTGTAAGTCTATTATTGCTCCTTATTTCTTTGGCTTTTCAGGTATTGGTGTCTTTCCCAGCTGAACCATGAAGTTTGGACCCTACTGGCAGGGTCCATTGTTTTTGGACACAGATGACGATCCCCCAGGCTGGGCTGGGATGCAGGGCAGCAGGAGTTTCCCTTGCAGAGGCTGATGCGGATGCAGGTGTTAAAACCCAGGGCCTCGTATAATGGACCGTATTCTCCTCAAATCAAAAGGCAGAGATGAGGAGCATGTTGTTAGCTAATTGTTTACTGTAAAGCCCTTCATGAGTCACTTGAGCTGTCTGATGTTCATCCCCCATAAAGGGGCAGTGGAAGATGCCTTTTCTGGAGGGCTCGGGTATGAGCTGTGTCAGCAGGAGGTTTGGAGGTCTCCAGGAGGAAAGGCCTTGGGAAGACAGGGCTGCAACATTCAGCAATGAAAGCCGTGCAAAACTGCCTCAATCCAGGCTTTTCGTACCTCAGGGTGAGCTGGGAAGCTGCTGACATGAAAACCAACTGTACTGATCCAAGCAGTATGTACCCTTTGGAGAGCTCAAGGACCTGTGTGGGTCCATGGGCAAAACTCAGCTATGGAAATACACAGAGGTCACGGCTTGCTGTTGATCTGTCCCTGGCTGGCTTCCAGGGAGCTCGGGATGCAGGGAGGCCAGAGAATGCCATCCCTCTGAACAAAATGTCGTCTTTTATCTTGGAAAACACTGAGCATCCTTAAGCTGAAGGTCTCAGCCAGCTAAGACAGCAATGAGCATTAGCGAGGCTGTGGCTTTGCAGCTAATGAAGGGGTCTGTAGTTTTATCCCAGGTTCTCATCCTCAGACTGTGCCAGTATCAAAATACTCCCAGCCTTGCCCAAACTGTGTGTTAAACAAATGAGGGTGACTTTTCCTGACCCACCAGGCAGTGCCTTCTCAAATTCCATGTTTTATCCCCCAGGCAGATGGATCACACGCAGCTTTGGCGCAGCCACATTTTATGGCAGAGAAGCTGCAGTTTCAGTGTTTATTTCTCTGTCATTGCAGGAATTCAAAATGGATGGAAGAGAAAATGCCATTGGGTTTGACTCTTGTTTTGTTTGGACCCTGGACAGGTCTCTGTGGAAAACATGGGAGGAGCGCAAGGGATAGGAAAGAGCCAAGAAGATGTGTCAAAAAGACAGCGGCAGCCAAAAGAGTGGTCAGCAGGGAGTGGAGCAGGGCTGGGGATGCGTGTCTGAAGGATAAAAAGAATAGAGGGAGTTGAGAGCGTCTGCAGATGAAATGGGGATGCTACAGAGTGGGTGAACGCTGAGATGAATGAGAGCGGCTGCTGAGAAAGCAAATGCCATCGGCTGCAGTGTGGGGACCTGCTCTGTGTGCAGCAGTGGGAGCAGGGACCAACATAGAGGAGGAAAGAAGTAATTGAATAACTAAGTAGTTGAAAGCTTATCAATCAGAATCCGAGAGGGTTTGATTATCTGGAATAGATGTGGCTTTGTGAACAGTGGTGGGACCTATAGGCTTGGACCAAACACGCAGTCAGTTAGAGGGAGGCTGAAATTAGCAGCGGGCTAATGTGCTCCTTTGCCTGTACTGGGAGAGGAAGGATTGCAGCTTCACTGGCTGTCAGGCTCTGCAAGCAGGGCAATGTCCATAGGAGATGGAAGCACAGGAGAGACGGTGCCAATGCTCTGGTTCATATGCTATTGGGCACCTCTGTCTGTCTCCAGTTTTTCTCTCTCTCAACCTTTGCATGCCTTATTGATTTCAGACTCTGTATATTTTGGCTCTTGGGTAAATCAGAAGTATTTGTCACCTAGAAGGATCATGCTGGGAGTATAAAGCTTTTTACAAAGCCTTCAGTGACCTTTAGGTAATGAGAAATCAATGAAGCAAGTGTCTATAAACGTTTCCCAAGTGCTGGGTAATGCTGTGAACAGTGGGGACCTATTTTGGGATTAACACGGCTACTCAGTTAGTGGTCTGGGCATGCAGGTCTTCTTGCATCAGGATGACCTGAACTTGTGTTTCCTCATTCTCTTTGCTTGTATCCTATATACTGTGAATGTGAATGTATGTGTATGTCAAGTTGGTGTCAGAATCAATCCACAATCCTGGGCAGGTGAACACAGTTGAAATGTTTAGACAAACACATAAGTTTTTGATAGGGTGAAATATATATAAGTTACAGCCTTTTGTTTTCTATAAGCAGAAGATCATCTTGTGATTGCCATTAGTATGTTGCAATGGATTGTCATCTCTAGGACGGTCACTCCTCCCTGCTAACACAGTTCTGTTCTCCTAAGCCAGCCCCTGTTGTGTCCTGGGGATGTTTGTGTTGTGTTGGGTGTGGGACAGGCAGGCTGTAACAGTGCCTGTGGTCATCTCTCTGGCTGTACTTCCTGAGCCTTGCTTCCTGTCACAACTACTGTTAGCAGCCAAAGGGTGAACCCAGCACACACAGACGCGGTTGCTATGTGCCCTGGCCAGTTTTCACTGCGTGCATCCAGGGATGATAGCAGTCCCTGGGCTGGGAGCTCATCCCTGCTTCAAAGTGGTGGAATTGGTATTGTGCTGGCTTTTCCTCTTTTCATGTAGACAGATGCATCAAATCTGAGCTTTCTGGATTTATTGGATTCCCAAAATAGCATCTAAAGTTTCCTTCTAAGACCTGCCAGCTGCAACAGGAGAGAAAGAGTATAGTGTATGGTGGACACTAAAACTCTCCGTGTTATTCCACAGGTACTGATGAATCAAAACAATTCTCAGATTGATTTTGCATCATCCACACAGATTTTCCTGGGGAAAGTGAGGGCGCTTGGAGCCAGCCTGGAAACAAAAGTGCTTTGTAAGACCAGGACAAACCGTGTTTCTGTTCCACCCCACAGCGCCAGGTTGAGGCAGAGTAGCAGGATGAAGCTGCTGTGTGGTGAGGCCCCTTCATGCACCAAAACCAGGTCAGATTGGGATGAGTTCCACCAGCACAGCCATGGCTTCAGGTTGCAGCATCATTCCTGGGGCCAAATGTGTTTGAAATAAAATGCAAAGCATCTTTCATCAGCAAGTGAGGATGTGTGAATTCAAGATGCCAGGGCAGGTTCCAGATGCTGTTGCACTTTGCATGTATGACATTCTTTAGAGCTTAGTAAAAGGTCAGCGTGCTAGGGTGTGGTTCCTCACTTTTGGAAAGTCTGCAGGTTTGGGAGTAATGCTTTTTGGTTGATTTGCAATAGGAAAGCAGCCTGTGTGCAAGGTTTGCGTTTGGAACTGAGAAGCTGAGAGCTAGCTCATGAGTTTGTCGGTTTAGGATAAAAAGACAATTTGGGACTCGTTAATGGGTTGTTTTTGTTGGGTTTATCTTTTTGCTTGGGTTTTGTTGGTTTGTTTGATTTATCTCTCCGATATACAGGAAAAAGCTCTCAGTACAGATCCGGTTGCTGTTGTCGGTGTCAGCTATTTTTCCTGCTGATTGGAAGGAAATTTCCAATACAGTGTAGCTGCCAAAAGCAGATTCTTTGCTGGAACATTTTTGTTAAAATACTCTGACTTGCTCCTTGCAGTGATGCCATTTAGTGAGAGAACACACAGCAATCACCTGCTTTGTTCTTAACTCTGAGCTTGACATTTGCTTTATTGTTGGCTTTTATTTTCCGCTGGTGGTCACATTGGGTAAGCCTGTTCCAGCATTACAGACATTGTGATGCCGTGCGGATGTCCATAAGGATCCTTCCTTGGCCCTTCTAGTCACTGGGTGTTGAGAGCAGCGGCAGAAGGCATCCCGTCAGGATGAAGTTAATATGTTGGTGAAGGACCAACATGTGAGCAAGGTGTGGAGACAACCTGTTTTTTCTCTCATTTCCCAATCCTCCTTTTTGGAGTTAAACACTATGTATTTGCCTCCAGGATCTCATTTGGTGCCTTCCCAGTAAAAATGGGGAAACTACACGTGTTTGGCTTGATCTGCTTGACCCTGGCGAGGCATTTCTGAGGCCATTGTGCTACCGCAGCTCACTGCCCTGCAGCTGCAAGGCTTGACAGCGTGGTGCTGAGACATTGCTCTTCTCTGCCCCCTTTTTAGACAGCTACCCAAAGATAGCATGAGCTGGATTTGGGTTTGTTTTTCTTTTCTTGTTTCATCTGAAGCAACGGGGGGACATTTCCCCCCTGAAAGAACAGCAGTGTTTGGGTTGAGAAAGGCTGAGGTCAGGAAGAGGCAGGAAAAGGCTGCCTCATTGTGTTTTCGGTTGCTTGATTGCTTTTTTGCACCTGCACCAGACTTCCACTGGTGAGAACTGAGGCTTTGCCGGGCTCCCAGAATGGTGCTGTCAGCGAGAAAACATCTTCCACTCCCCGGTCACGTCCTGTGTTTTCCTTCTCACTCTGTCATCACTTTACAGAGTAAAGCCCCATGCTCACAGCAATCCCTCCAAGGTCTCTTGAGCAGCTCCGAGGTGATGGCTGCATCTGCAGAGCCCACCGTAGCACCAGGCAGGAGCCAGCTCTATCCCAGAGTGATGGAGCTGAAATTAGCTCCTCAGCAGGACTTTTCTGGCTCGAAGCTCTATCACAGCTATGCCATTTCCACTTCTGCAGCTGGCCTGGAGATGGTTTTGCCTTGTGAGCTGTAAAACTGCCTTTAGGTTCACAGGGAAGCTGTGGCTGCCTCATCCCTGGCAGTGTTCAAGGTTGGGTTGAACAGGGATTAGAGCAAACTGGTCTCGTGGAAGGTGTCCCTGCCTATGGCAGAGGATTGGAACTGGATGGGCTTTAAGGTCCCTTTGACATAAACCATTCTATGATTTTGCAAAATGGAAAGTTAAGAATAAGAAAGAAGGAAGGAAGAATAAAAGAATTTAAAGGATAAAAGAATTCCTTTAAGAAAAGAAGAATTAAAAAAGAATAAACCAAAAAGGAAGAAGGGAACAGAACTGACATGTCACATTTCTGGGCTGTTTCAATTGCAGTTTAATACAAATAAGTTCCTGTTGGAGCTGCCTTTGCATTGCCTTTCCCAAGAACAGCAAGCACTGGGAACAGGGCTGTATCCAAAGGCCAGGGTATATGACTAAGAGGTCGAGGTGAAGGGTTTATCCATTCTTAGTTCTGCAACTGGGTCACGCTCTGCTCTTCAGTGAGTCAGTGATCACTTGATGCCTCCGGTTTTCCCAAGGTTCCAACTGTTTCTAAGGGTTTGGGAATGCTGTTGGGCCAGGCAGATTCAGGGGATTAGAGAAAGCGCATTTTAGGTTAATGGCTGCAACAATTAAATGGTTTCAGTTACTTACTCCCCCAGGCTGTGGTTACATGGCAAGTTAAGCAAACAATTAGGTTACTGCTGTGGCACCCATAGAGAGGTGCTGACCCATTACAAATCTTATTTTGCTAGGCACCTTGTACAGAGGTTTTAGTTTCTGCTAGTTATCCTTAATCTAAATCATACGGATTTGATAGGTTAGTGTGCTGCAGTTGGAGCCTTTCCTCTTGTTTCTCAGGGATGTGTGCCATGTGCCTTATATTAGCTCCAGAACACAAGATTTCCTTTTCCTGCATGCAATAGCCTCTGGATTTTAATAACTTAGCGGCAGGTTGATGGTAAGTTGACATCTGTCTGCGGCTATTGGCATCTCCTTGGCTTTATTTTGACTTAGGACACTGCAGGGTGAAGCAGGCACTTTTCCTGCAAAATAATCTTTTTCCTAGGGTGTTTGGTTTTTCTTTTCCTATTCCTGCCTTAACTTTGCCAGCTCTGCCTATTTTAAAGGATGAAGAAGCCGGCCCCTGATCTCCTTCCCTGCTCCCACACAGGCACCTTTTTGAGGAGTACCACAGCCTCAGTTTGAGTGTGTTACATACTCTGGTCTCTAACACCAGCTACTAGGGCTGTGTTTAGTCTAGCAGCATTTGAGATTACATTGGAGCTGGTGGAGCTGGAGAGGACTTCAGAGGCACTGGAATAGGAAAAGTTATTCCAAGAAACTGATACGCTCTAAGGAGCCCCAGGGGCAGCAAGAGAGAGAATAGAAATAGGTTATCTAAAGCCCAGGCAAATAAAAAGTTATTATTATAACTCCATGGGCACTATGCCAGCTCTCTGTAAGCAATATTTCTCGTTGCATCTCACTTTGCCAGTTAATTGAACATCTATTATTTCATGATTTCAGCAGGAAGCATCGCCTGAGTGATGACTTTGGTACCCAGCCCAGTGCTACTGTGCACTTTCTGAGCCCTGAATTGTGGAAATGCTTCCAGTCAATCCCTGCTCCTTCTCCAAATGTGTCTGTGAATTGTCAGTGCTGCTTGGTGACATTTGCTGGGGATGGTGGCTCTGCAATGTGCTCCTTCAGCAGACAGCTCCCTCTGTGGTGCTCAGAGCCCTGTGAAGATAGAGGGCTGAGACAGCTCCTCCGTCCCTGTCTTCTGCTCCTCTCCTTGCTCTGCACCTAGATCAGATTTGCAGCTGGAGGACAGAGCCAGATGCCACGTGCATGGATGTGGCAGCCCAGGGCTGGTCCCCCAATGCTCACTTCTCTCTTGCCAGACTATTGCAGGCACATTTATATCTAGAAGCATTGGTGGGAGCAGCTAATTTTAAGCTGATACAGTTTCTTTAATACCTTTTTCAGGATCCTGATTTTGTTAACAAGTTTATTTACCCTTCCCACCCAATGCAGGGGTTATCCACATGCAGCCAAGGAATGCAGACCAGAGTCTGAGTGCAGTTCTAGCTGCCTGCCCCGATGCTCCTAATGAATTGTTTGCAGACAAGATTCAGACCTGCAGTCACTCACAGAAGCTATTCAGCAAATAGTTTTGAATAATGAATCCCTTTGAGAAACTGGAGTTGTTTTGCAGGCAGATTTCAGACAGAGAACATGCTCAGAAGTTGTAGCTGTGAACGCATTTTCCCCTCGATCTGCCAAGCTGTGGAGCTGGCATAGCATCCCTTTCCGATACCTTCACGTAGGATTAAACCACTCCGCCAAACACTGAGATGATGCAGGCTGAGAGTGCCCACTTGAGGACAGAGCTACAGGCAGTCTGTGCCCCCAAATCCCCCCCAGATCCCCTCCTTGATGGAGGTTTTGGTTGCTGTTCCTCCAGTCCAACTTCCCCACAGCAAGGCAGTGGGGATGTTTTCACCACAGATGCTGCCAGCAGTGCAGAACATTAAGGGTTGGAGAGCTGGACCCTTCCTGCTGTCACCCCTCTTGGCCAATGCTGCCTCTATTATCTGCACCTTTAATTGCCATGGGGCCATTGAGCAAAGGGGCTGTAGAAGTACAAAGAGCGAGGAGAGATCTGGGTGAGGATTTGGTATCCTGAGAGCTAAAAGAGGAGGAAAAAGCTGCGTGTGAGGTTAAGTTTCTGTTGCTCATTCCAGCTCCTGCCTCTCAGACAGCGAAGCACCGTGTGTGATGTTTTATAGCTGGGGGATGCAGGGGTTTTGGCAGGGAAGGCAGAAATACTGACACCGCTTTGTGAGCTGAGGCTGCTCAGTCCTTGAGTCCCATCGGGGGGTTGATTGCTGTGGAATAAGAAGATGGCACTTGCCGACGGGGGATCGTGAGGGTGAGGAGCTGAGGAGTCGCCTTTTTTTGGAGGCAAGTGGCTTTCAATCACCTGCTCTGGACTCTGCAACTGGCCAGAGCAGTGGATGCTGTAGGACATCCACCCATGATGTGGGACAGGGCAGAGTCCAGTAAGTGAAGGGCACAGGTCCCGGGGTGAAGAGGAGAGCTGAGCCTGGTGGCATGATAACCTGAGGATTAATATTGAGGCATGTCACTCGTATGTCCCTAAATCTTCTGTATCCTATTTTACAGAGCAGGGAAAGGCATTGGCACCAAAGGGGAGATGAGTGGTGATTCCTACCAAGAGATGTACTCGAGCCTGGTCAGGAGGTACATTTAGGTAAGGCTAATGACACCGTGCGCATGCAACAAGGAGGAGCAGGGATCTCCTCTTTATGAGACAAACCCTGCAGGGTCAGGCTGCATCTGTGAGGCTGGGGGCCTTCACGGTGAAGGAGAAAGATTTGGGAGGTTGTGATGGGTATTCTCTCCTTCACACATAGTCTTCTCCCTAAGTGTCAAGATATGGGGATTTATAAGAGCAGAGGTGGCATTGTCACAGCAACAGGGTTAGAGCATCCTCGGTCAGTGCCCCACAGGACAGACCTCCAGGTCATCCTCCACTTATCCATGCACTCCCATTGAACCAGGGTTGGTTTCTAGCCCCCTCCAGGGATTTTCCTTAGTGAGTGCAGCAGCCGCCCCTTTTCTACCTCAAAGGGGATGTGGCAGGACGAGAGGGGAAAGCCACAGAGCCCTACGGGGGATCCATGCTGCCAGAACAGGCCATTCTTCATGTTGGAGCTGCTAAGGGTAGAAGCCAGCAGTGCTGTCCATGTACAGGCTTCCAGATATCCATGGACCTGATGCCACACATTTGTTTATCCCATGCCTGTCACAAAGAGCCAGGGTATCTATGTAAATAGATATGCTGTGCTCTGCTCTGGTGCTGTTTGCATATTTGAAGCACTGCAGCCACAATCTGTCAGCAGGAGAGCAGCGCCGAAGGAAACAGCATTAGATGTTCATACACAAACACCTCCTCCTGAAGGCAGGACGGGAATACAAATGATCTCGTGTCCCTGTTGGCCTCTATGCATTTAGATTTGCAAGTTCGTTATTTTCACCTGCGTTTGAAACACTCCCAAAGTTCCCATCGCCCCTTCCGAAAGGGCCGGATGCGAAATTCCCTTCCTGGGCCACCTAGTGCCCGGCTGGGAAATCTCAGCCTGCCGCGGGCAAAGCCGGGGCCTTGGGGGGGCGAAAGCACCAGGGGGGGCTTCTTTAATAGATCGTAGCTATTTTAGGAACACAAGGGGATGAGGGAGCATAGATTTAGGGACTGCTGTGGGTGAGGCTCACTGGTGGCCACCAGTGCTTGTTGGTATCTCGTTTCTGACAGTAGACCTCAAAGCCTTAAATTGTTTCATTGCTGTCATTGTTGTATCTCTGAAAAGGCATTGGTGGAAGGAGTGAGGGAAGGAGAGGAGCAAAGATCTGCTGGCTTGGGGGGATGTTTATCACAAAGGGCTGTAGAGTTGGATGTGAAGAGAAATGGCAGAAAGGACAGCAATGACCTTGGAGAACATCAGGGAAGAAAATACGTTGCTCCATACACTGTGTCTGTCTTGGTTCCCTCATCCTTCTGACAGCAGCATGCTCTTGCTCTTCAAGTGCTGTGTAGATCTGGAGCTGATGATGGGGCTGCAGCTCTGAAGAGGAAGCCCTCTGCCTTGTTTTCTGCCGGCCAAGAGTCCATCTCATCACTGTTCTCCTGCTGCTCAGCACATGCTTGAAGAGATGCTGGTGATGGATGAGGTTTGTCAAATAGCAAAGAAGAATGAGTCACTACTGACCCAGATAGACCCAACACCAGAGCAAGCTCCCTGTCTGCCTGGAAGGCAAAATACCAGCTGGGATGGTTTCTGTCACTCTCATTCCTGTGATAGTTTGCAGATGACAGAACTGCCCTGCTGATGAAGAGTGAGGAGGCAAAGACAGAGATGGTTCTTAGGAATCAGAGGTAGGCAAAGTCTGCCAGCGTATCCTGTTTGTCCACTAGTCAATGTGTCAGTTGCCGTGTCTCACTTGCCATGTCTCCTATAGGCAGGTCATGAGCAGCACATACAGCCAGGACAGGGATTTGGCATCTCTCACCATCAGCAGGTTTCACTGGGAAAGAGGAACTTAGGAAAGACAGTCATGTCCTAAAGCAGCCTCCCACAAGTATCCTGCCGGCATCTGGAGGATGCTCTTGGAATGGCAGGCATCCAGGGTGGGTGCTTTGCCATCTGGGGAGCAGTCTGCCCAATCCTGGCATTAACCAGCATCATCACAGTATTGAGCGCCATGGCTGATTCAACAGCAAGGATGGGCAATTGCTTATATGTCCTTCTGCCTCTTTGTATTCATGCTGCCAAGCAATCTGGTGCTGCATGCACCCAATGAGACCAAACACTTTGTGCTCACAAGGATCAGATTTTCAAAGCTATTATCCTTCCAAACATGCCAATAGGTGACTAATGGCTTCAAAGTGGACTATACTCTAATAACCCTGAGGCATACAAAGCGGCTGAGGAAAGAAGGCTCAGGGCTTTGTATCACTTAAAAGAAAAGCTGCAACTCTCCAGTGTTTTGAAAGAATACATTTAATGTCTAATATGAAAGAAAAATTTGGAAGAAGTACCTGAAATGTTTCAATATCAATTACTTGATCGATTGGTTTTACAAAGTATATATTACTGATCTATGTTCTGATGTGCTTCTGCAGCCACTGATAAACAGCAGCCTTGACAAGTGTTTTCATAAGCCCCTTGTTTATATTCCTCTAGTTTGCAAAATGCAGCTCTGTAGAGTTCAGCTTACCCCTATCTGTTGATCTTAAAAGCAAAGTACCAAAATATCCCTGTAGCAGGTCCACGAAGTGTTTCAAGTAGCATCCTTCTGATGGTCTTAAAAATGGAAATTAAAAGTTGAATATATAGTCATCAATGGCTGGAACAAAAATAGAACCATTGTACACACATCTGCTGAAAAATCATCTTTTCCAAGTTTAAAAGTCATGGAAAATCCAGTTTTGCTATTGGCTTTAAAAGCTCAGGTATTAAAGGAGCTTCAGTCAGAGCACAGTTAAGGCCTTTCTCTCCATAATGTAAGTAACAAAACCTGTCTCTGACTTGTGAGAGATGCCAAGCTGGTGCATGGGGAAGAAGCTACAGATCAAAATCACCATTAAATCATCGGAAAATCTTTTTTTCAAATTGTTTTTATCTCCAGCTGGGAAATGTGGTGAAATCTCAACTTTCCCATGTCTGACAAAGGTGAGTGGTTAAAGCAGCTCACTGATAAATACAGGTCCACTTATATGGAATGAAGATTCTAGTATCTCATAGGTTGTCATCAAGACCATCAGCAACTTATATCCTGTTTCATCACAAATCTCTGTGGAAATCCCCCCCCTTTTTTTTCCTCCTTGAGACATGGTGCTACAGTCTTGATGAGAGCAGGTGTGGGATGCAGAGCAGTAATTCAGCTGAGGCATCAACTAGGTTTCAAAGTTGAACTAATGAAAAACCCCTCTCAATTTGTCTATCTGCTTTATGTTACAGCAGCATGGGAATTAAATTTAATGGCCTTTCTTTGCAGAGTCCAGAGACTCAGTGATTTTAATGCTGAATTCTTTTCAAGCTGATCTTTAATTGGACATTACTTTTTTAATGGGGTTGCTTGGTGCCATTCAGTGATGGGTTAGGAATCCTGGGCTGTTTTCTGTGGAGCTGGTACAAGGCAGACTACAATGAACCACCGTTTCACCTATCCCAGAGTTCATTCTCAAGACACCACAATGTCTCTAGAGCACGCTGATATCTCCAACCATTACAGAGGCCTGGGTCATGAAAAGACTAATAGCTTCTCAGTAAGTCTGGTGAGGTATCTCAGACCTAGGAAAACATGTGTCTTCTGTTTCATTTCGTATCATCTTAAGGATCTCTGGACCAGCTATGTCATGGAGGAGTTTATTCTTCAACAGCAGCAGAATCTGTGATGATGGAGATTAAATCCAGCTATTAAACGTTCCAGGTATATACTTGAACGCAATCTTATGAAAAACTTGGATTTGTATTAAGCAATTTGACAAAGGACAATACCAAACTGGCAGCATCTTGTTACAATTGCTTATAACTTCATCTTACTCTGTGTGTAGCACAGTACATGGTTCTCTATGAGCAAGGTGTGAGTGTTTGGGAAATCTTGAATAGTCTGTAAAACCTGGAAGGAAAAGATTAAGGATGTGTATTCCTCATAAGAATACCATGGGGTCTGCTCCTGAAGGAAGCTGATTTTGAAGAGAGCAGAGGTGAATACTATAACCTGGAGAATGGAGGCTAGTGTTTGGGAGGAGGACTTTGGCTAGAAATCCATGCTGACTTTGCAGATGTGGGGTGGCAAGAGCATGGGAAGTCACCTCCATGACATGGCAGAAGGGCTGGGAGCTTTCACTCGTGCCAAAAATGAGGCCTGGAGTCACCAAAGAGCACAAGGATTAGGCAGGTTGGAAGCCAAACACATCAACTGAGAGCCAGTCCAGCAGGGAGGCATTTATGAAGACATTGTGTATACTGTATGCTTTAATATAAACCCTTCTTCTGAGTATGCTCCATGCTCTTTCTGCTCTGTGGATTGAAAGAGAGCTCGTTCAAAAGCAGTTACTTAACATTTCTATTTAGTGTTCTCTTAGGCTTAGGTTTCTTGGATGTAAGAGAACAAATATGCCCATAGTGTTTCCTGGTAAAGAACTAACATGGTTCATGTGTTCTCACCAGAAAGAGAATATATATATCTTACTTTGCTATTTTCATTGAAGCCTACAGAAAGCATCAGGGTCTTTCAGCCGTTTGCACCATGGTAGGAATGGAGCCCATAGCTGGATTTTGTAGATGCTTTTGTGTATCCTGCACATCGACAGGCGCATATTACAGCAAGAGCATCCTGTCCTGCATCACTTGTGTCTGCTGGATGCAGCGGCTCACTCCGATTCCTCCGTTCCTCAGTTGTTTCTCTTGACACCCAGTAGATGGTGCCACCAGGCAACGCGTTTGTTTGAGCGGTTTCTTGTCGGAGGGTTTTTATGGTCTCTTCAAGGCCTGCCCGTGTTTTGTGAGCCAGTAAGAATGATTGCTTCCCATTCTATAAAGTTTTTTCCTGCAGGTCTTGAATAGTACCCCGGAATGCATTTATACCTTTAATTTTCCCCTATTTGCCTCATGCTAATTAGCATCATTTTTACAGATATTTAGGGGGAAAAAACAACCACAAATGAATCATGATAATTCACTTTTTAATTTATACTTTTTGCCCGAATTTTCATGGTTTTGAGTAAAATTCGGTGCTCAGATTTTGTATCAGGCCAGAATCTACTGTTGGAGAAGCACTGTGAAGTAAGAGGCTCTGGAGAAGAGATGTCGTACGTGAGTGCTCAGCATCCTCTATCATGTCTTGAGTTGAGTCTTAGCTCTCCATTTTCAGGCTCCTTGGCAGCATATTTGCAAGTGGTGAGAGACCCATCCTTGGTTTTATCCCTGGCCAGGGTGAAAGTTGCAGTAGCTCATTTCCAGAGCTGATAGCAAAGAAAGAAATGGTGACCTCCATTTCTGGCTTAGATCTGGCTTCTGCTGCATTAGCCCTAGAACGAGAATACCTTCTGTGTAGCACAAATGCTTTGATAACTGAGGTTGTCTGCTTGCCTGCAAAAGCCAGAAACAAAGACATGAGAGAAAGTTCCCCGCGGCCAAAATGCAATACTTCATTCCTTATCCTTTATTTGCTTTTTTTCTGTTGGAAGTTTCACCTGCAGAGCCTTTGGTTTTCTGTATCTCAAAGCATGGCTTTCCTCTAGCAGGCTCTTTAAATATTTACCTCCTCTACCCTTCCCATCCCACTGTACTTCAACCCAGAGAAGGGAACATTTGTCCACATGAAGACTGAAAGATGCTTTGTCTGTGCAAGTAACAAATATTTGCAGTTTAATAAAGATGGAGCTTTCTGTCTTTGGGAACATGTATTTCAACCTCAATTTGGAAGAGGTGATGAGGTGGTTACTAAACCCTGGTTGCCATGGGGAAGGGGGGAGGGTGATTGCTTTTTGATTGAAGAGAGATACCTACAGTAACTTATTACTAATACACACTCGAGGTGCACTTGGCATCAGTGTGTCTTGCATCTGTGGAGTCTGCTTAGGCGGCATTGGTTATTGATGCTGAAGGTCAGCTTTTCCTGACTGCCCATTCCTTGTAACGTCTCCCTTGAATTTTTGTCATTGTGGGAGTTATTCTCTCAAGGGTGGTTGATTGAATTTGTGAGTGGTTTGAAGGTACTCACAAATCAAGCAGACAGTTGGCCAACAACTAAGAGGTGCATTGGCAGTGCAAAGCATTGGTCAAAAGAAACTTGAGACTGAGGGCTTCATAATGAGCCAGATTATCGAGCCAGTGTGCTGCAGAGCAGCTCCTGCCTTCAAATCCAAAGATCTTAGAGGGAAAGCTGTACAGTGTTCACCAGGTGCAAAGAGGCCCCAGCTAAGTTGTGCGTGTTGAAGGGGTTTTGTCTTGTGTTTTGGTGCTTGGAGCACAAGGAAGAGGCTGGCTCCTCAATGAGATACACAAAGTTTGACTCTTCCCACCATGGGATAAAGCTGCAGCAATCTCTACCTAGGAAAAATAGAAAGGCAAGGGGAATATGAGAAGGGAGTGAGGCTCAGGTGTGGCAGAGGTTATTTTCCATTGCTTTGGTGATCACCCTGTGGCTCCACAGCTGCTAGGGACTGCTACCATCTCCCAGCTCTTGGGAAGGCATCCTGACTCTAGTGCCTTGCAAGACCAAAGCTTAGGCTATGAAAGCAGCATAAAACTGTCCAAGAAGCACATCTTCAAGAGCTGGAGTGTGATGGAAAGGCCGGAGTGGGTAGTGGCTGCTCTGTCTGCTGATGCTTGGAAGCCCTGAGTGCCTTCATCCTTTCCTACCCACCTCTCCTGTACAGTGTGGCTGAGGGCTGCTCTTGGTGTCTTCTTTCTCTCTGAAAATGGGAAGTATTTTGGGTGCAACTATTGAAAATAGAGGCTAACTCCTGTCTTCTTTACTGGTTGACACCCCCCCCCTCCAGTATTCCTGGGTGCTCCTTACACTACACACAGGTAACAAACCAGCCTCTTTGCCCTGGGTTACTGTGTATTTTCTGCCTTGCTCCTTTTCTATGCTTGGTGCTTCTCCTGTTGGAAACAGCCCCCAAGTAGCCAGAACCTTTGGAATGATACTTAATTCACTCATCATCATCCTTAATGATCAGACAGCGGTGGAGTCACAGCACCATAATTGTGTTTGTCTTCTTCACTGGCTTTTCCTTGTAAATTTGTTCCTTGCATTTGCTGCTGGATGGCAGATGCATTAATGGCTGGGTGCTTTCAATGTGTTTATCTTTTGTGTGCCACGTGTTTTGGATATAGAAGCAGTGAGAAGAGATAAGCGCATAGAAACCACTTCTGCATTATAATTCCAAGATTATAAATATATATGAGAGAGTTTCCGTGATTATGAGTATGTTTTAATGTTTTGTTTAATGTATTGACTCTCTGGGGATGAGACAAGAGAAAACCTCATTTGTCTAATTTAAATGACTAGCAATAAAAATAGGAGCAAGGAAAGGACAAATTAACCACACTTTCAAATGCATGCGGAGTGTTTCCTTTGAGTCCTTGCAATGGAGTCTGTATGGCTCCAGCCCATCCTTTCCTGGACCAGAGTTGTAGGATGTGGAACCTGCAGGACCAGGCTCCCAAAATCTCTTTGGCGATGGTAGGACTGAAGGAACTCAAGTCCAGTCTCGTGCAGTGGTACAAAGGGAGGCATGGGGAGGGTCACTTGGCATTTTGCATTTGAGAGAGCCATGGAAAGGATAGCAGGGACTGCCCAAGCCAGTTTTCTTCCCTTCTCTAGAGTGAATGGCAGATCATCATGTACTAAAAGGAGAGGCATAGGATAAGACAAACTCAGGTAGTCCCCATGTTGGTTATCCGGTTCTTGAAGCAGCTCCTCCTAGCATGGGAGGTACAGATGTTTGCTCACCTAAGGTTAATTTATTTATGTTCCTTTTTTTGCTGCTTTCCAATCAAAGCTGTTTGCAGCTCTGTATGTGTCCACTCCTTGTTCAGGCTTACGCTGCATCATTTCATCCCTTTATTTGCAGATTTCCCTTTTCCAGCACAGCATGCCAAGGAATGGGGGGAAAAGTACTTTAAGATCTTAACTTTTCTCACAGTTAAGAAAGGACTTGGGAAAAAAGCCCCAACAATGATCTATCGCAGTATTTCCCACGGGCAAAGGCAGTTTGACTGAACATGCTCAGGCTTATCAGGAGAAATGAAACGCTACTTTTCTCTTTCTCACTCCTTTTGAGTCCTTCTCACCAGCACGGCTCATCTCTGCTGCCACAGGATATGGACCTTCATCAGAGTGCCATGCCCTGAGGATTTCCTCCATTTGCTTCCAATATCCAACAGGAGAAGAGTCTATAGGTTATGAGCCATGCTTCTGTGCTACAAGGGAGTGAAGAATGCCTCTGGTTGCCTGACCAGGTTAGTGCTTGGTTTAACAACTTCAAGTCTGCAGATAAGAAACGTAAGGTCTTGCTATCCTGTGCATTGCACTAAACCTGGAGCAAGGAGCTTTCCCCACGTCCTGGCAGTGTCTCTCCGGGCATTCCTTGGGCATAGAGGAAGGGCAGCTGCTCCCTGGACCCCTGCATCCATTGCTGCCCCCATTTTCCCAAGTTTCACTTTTTGCTTGATGGAGCGAAAGAGGTTTTTCCTGTTGCTGGGAGTTCTGGCTCCCATTTCTGGCACCCTGCTTTGCTGTTTCCATGACAATTTTGGCAGCTTTCTGGCCTCTGGGCTGTCCTGCCTGGACTTCAGAATAGGGAATTAGGGAGGTGATATCAAGAAGAGGATTTTATTTCTCTCAAGAGCAAAGACATTCCCACCATACACAGTACTCCCGCACTGTGCTCGCAGATGTGGACATGTGGGTGCTGTAGATGTGGTTTTCTTTTGGAATGTGTATTTCCATTTCAGTCTCCCACAGTCAGTCCTATGTGACATGGTATTGGGTGAGCCATGAATTTCCATTCACAGCCTGCAGTCACACAGCTATTCACTGGTTTTTGGAGAGACTAGGGTGTTTTGAACTTGATATGCTTACACCACTATTGGTTGGGAAGTATGCTTGTAGGTAAGTATTCTTTATTTCTGAAGTATACAAGAAAAACATGTATAGATAGAAGCCTATTTATTCTTTGTTGTCTTAGTTTTCACTGCAAGAGGCTGCACATCATCAGGCTGCCGTCCCCAGCAAAAGGCAGCCACAGGAAGAGGCTTAATATGCCTCACAGCAAATTGCTGGAATACTCCCTGGAGGATCCAGTTGCCCATTTTGGCCCCCGAGGGTCCATGGGGAACAAGCAAATGGCTGAAGAATATCCAACCTGGAGACTTGAAGGTAATCTGGGAAAAAGATAAAGGGAATTTCACCTTTCTGCAGGGATGGAAGTGAATATGTTGTAGCTCAGACCTCTTGGAAAGATCAAATGTGGTATTTTATTACTGACTCTGTAAAAATGACACCTTTGTGCTCAGCCTCCGGTGCCAGATCCAGCTCTGACTCGTAAATTGGGAGTAGGTCCATTAAGACGATAGAATTACAGCAGCTGATGTGACAGCAGCTTCAGCTTGACAGTATTTCATTTACTGTGGTCTTTGCTCTCATCTCCTGCAGGTATAAATCAGAAGAAACTCTGCCAAAGTCGACAGTGGTGAAGAGGGAATGAAAGAGAAGGAGGATCTGTGTGCTTTCAGGCAGCAGATAACCTGTGCAGCGTCTCCTGCCATAGAGGAGGCAGCAGCCCCACCACTGTGGGAACCATGCTGGAGTAATGGTATCAAATGAGGTTTAGCACAAAGTCTTGATCGTCCTTTCATGTTGCTGCATGGATGCACTTCTGCATCTCCTCTCCGATGTACCAGGGTCACCACATACATGGACCTTATGGGGCTGCTCCTCCTACCCCAGCATTTCTCCTGTCACTCGCAGAGGAGTGGACTGCAGCTTTGCCCCTTCCATGAGGATTTATATCATAAAGCATCTTAAGTTGGAAGGGACCCATAAGGCTCATTGAGCCTAACTCCTTGCTCCTTTGCTGGACTATCTAAAACTGAATCATACGACTAAAAGCGTCCTCCAGACAGTCTTTGAACTCTGAGGCTTGGCTTTGTGACCACTTCTGTGGGAGGAGGAGGGAGGCTTTTGGTACTTTTGCCATTGTATAACCTTTTCCTGATGCATTTCTGCCAGCAGCCGTGTTATATTGTTAGCTTTTGAAGCTTGTCCCAGCCTTTGTGGGGACTTTGTGAGTCAGCCCACTCCAGATCCTGATCCGTACTGTGAGGCTGTACAGGAACTTCTTATTTTTTACTGTGCTACCCAGAGCCCAGAAGAACAATCTGAAAAAGCAGATGGGAAAGTGCTGGATGGGAGACCCGGGTTCAGTTCTGAGGGAGGCGATTAGCGAGGTTACCGAGTCACAGCCGCCCAGCAATTACGCTATGCAGGTACAGGTACCACTCTACCTGCTGCTGGTTTTGCACATTCATACTGGGAATGGTTTTCCTCCAGACACGTGGCTTGGTGAGATCCTTAGGATGCCTCTGGTAATGATTTACTGCAGATTTAATAGTGTTATTAGTTTAGCCAGACAGACCTTTATCAGAAGAGATTAGCAAGTGTGTGAGAGCTTTAATATCCTTGGCAGCTCTATTTCTTCCCCGGTAATTGCTTTAAGATGGTTTTACTTCACTGTCTGGATTTTCTTTCATTCCCCTTTTTATTTTCTAGCTTATATCCTGAATGTTTTGCCACATTTTCCTTCCTCACACCAAGAAATAGCAGCTCATTACTTGTGAGCACTGCATAACAGGGTACGTCAGCCTGGAGGCTCATTCATACAGCTCTTTCATTCAGCAGCTCCGTTCTTGTGGTGAATGGCTGAGGAGAGGAAAGCAGGGGTTGACTGAAAACATGTTAAGTGGAAAATGAAGCAAGGCAAAGGCTATGTGGTGCCTGGGTAGCAGCATGCCCCTGCAGCAACCCGGAGATGCTGGAGCATCTCATGGTGGCCACGTCTTTGCAGCCACTCTGCAAGCTCAGCTTCACAACAGTGATTAGAAATAAGAATAGTTCAATCTCATGAGCCTGCACCATCCAAGTACAGCAGATCCCCAGGCTGTGGGTAAGCCTGTTTCATGGAGCACAGGAGCCAGCTTGGGAATCCTTCCCAGTGGCTCTGCTTGGGGACATGGTCCTTGGTGTTTGGAGGTGAGAAGCTCAGAGGCTCGGCCAGGCACCAGCAGCCACCTCTGGCAGGAGCAGGCTGCCAAGCAGATAGGACATCAAGAGCCAGCCCATCAGCACTGTGACTGCTTGCTTGCCTACAAAAAATGGACCCAGAGAGCTTGGCAGAGTGCTAAGGAATTAATTAAAAGGGTTAAGGAATGAGTAAGGTTTGGCAATGTTATCCTATAGTGCACACAGCATTTTGTGCTTCACACTACCTGTCTCTCATCACAAGCTGTTAATTCCTGGATGCTTCAGATGCAGATCTATTTTATATGTGTTTTTAAAAGGAAAATCTCTTCAGATAATCCCCCCCAATTCACAACATAAATCAGCTGAGCTCTCTAAGGGTGCAGTGAGGTAAGAGGGAAAAGGCTGGGTATAGGAAACATGTGAAACCAAAGGTCTCATTGCAGCTACATGAGACTTCCCCATGTGTGAGGATAATCACAAGGTAATCAGTGCCCCCTGCTCTGGAGCCTTGAGACAGCTCTTTACCAGTGCACTCCGGCACTGGTTTGTTCATCGGGTTTCTTGCAATCAGCAAAAGACACCAAACAGGAAGACTCTGGTGCAGATTCCTCACTTGGGAAACTGCTCTCTGCCAAGTGCTGTCTATATTGGTGAAATATTTAAAAATACTATTTGAATAAAATATTAATGAAAGAATTATGTGACTTCATAATCTTTAGTGAGGTAATGTAGAAAGTGGGGATGGGGATGGGCAGTCACATGAGGCTGCATTGGCTTTACAGCTGTGTTGTATCAGGTCTGAGTCTTAGGACTTTGCCTAAAGATGTTTAGCAGGCAAAGAAAGCAGCTACTGCAACTCCTGTGCCCCTGGGCTGACCTAACTAGTGGTCATTTGTACCTAGAAAGCTGGGGAGAGTTTTATATGATCCCCATATGGGCGAGGTGAGCAGTACTATCCGGAGGCCAGCCCTTTCCCAGAGGGCTCAAGCAATCTCTTCATTGTGCCTGCTCTTCTATTTGTTCTTCTAGCAGCTGCCAGTGCTTTATTTTCATGCTGAATATAATCACGAAGGTAAACTGAGCTGCAAGGATTTTTCCTTTAGTTCTTTACAACAGCAACATCACAATGCACTGGAAATCCAGGAAACTCGTGTGCTCTCCCCGTTCTTTTAGATACACAGCACACTTGGGTGTGTGGGTGTGCTGTGGTGGTGGGAGTATGGGAGGAGACATGGGAACTATGGTGAGGGCTGCTGGTGTTGCAGGTAACTCACCAGCCAGCTTCCATCCTAGTCAATCCCAGCATTGATAAGCATATGATATGTAAAATGCCAACAGGCAGGAGGACATTCTCCTTTCTGCAGTGCTCAGGGTTGTTGTAGCAAGGGTGCTGACCCCCCGAGAGGGCTGATGAATATTGGAAGAGGAGCGGATGCGTTATTTCTGTTGTGTGGGTACCATGCACCCTCCGCAGGGACTCAGCTCTTGCTCCGCAAGTAACTGAGTGAGCATTTCCCAGCCTGTGCTGTGTCAGCATTAATACATCCTACCGCCAGCTGGCTGTGTCCTCCAAAGTTTTACTCTTGATCAAATTATGCCAGCTCTGAGCAAATTATGCCAGCTCTGAAATTGCCCCCTGCTTTCCCCTTACTCTTTAAAACAGGACTCAGGTTAATGTGGATGGGGTTTTTTTGCATAGGGATGTAAGAACAATGGTACCAAAAAAAGACCAAATGGTGCTCAGCCCAGCATCCTGCTCCCAATGGTGGCTGATAGCATGTGTCCTGGGGAAGGAGCAAGAGGGGAAGTTATAGGTTATACACCTGATGCTGTCTAAGCCAGAAGTTGCATCATTGTCTTTAGTAGCCCTTGATAGCCCTTTCTGCTGTCACTTCTTGAACCCTTTTCATTGCTTTCAGCCCTCACCACCTCCTCTGTCTGTGAGCTCAGTGGTTGCCACCCTGTGAGAAAAGGTGCTGCCTTGCCCTACAGATGCTGTCTAATCATTTCACTGGCTTCCCCTGTATATTTTATTACAAGAAACAGCTATTCTTTATTCTCTGTGTGAGGGCTACTCAGCAGTCGTGATTGTGTGTACCTTTATAATACCTCATAAGGAAGATTATCTCTTTTATTCATCTCACCAGTGGATCACAGGTGGAAAATAAACCTGTAGCATCTTTGAGATAATACTGACAGTACAAGGACAGAACATGGAATATTCCAGAGAGAATTACCTGACAGCAACTCTCTGTAAGTCCTTACCACAGCAAAGGGTTGTCAAGAATTGGAACTGGCTGCCCATGGAAGCAGCTGAATCACTGTCCCTGGAGGTATTTAAAAGATGTGTAGACATGGCACTTAAGGACATGGTTTACTGGTGGACTTGGCAGTGTTAGGTTTTCGGTTGGACTCGGTGATCTCAAAGGTCTTTTCCAACCTAAATGATTCTAAGTTAAGCTGTTTTAAACGTCCTATTTGGTTAATGTGGTAAAATGCCTGTATTGATTCCAATAGCAAAGCAGAGAAGAAAGACCCATGAGGAAAGGAGTGGAACTGAGATGCATTAGCAGCATTGCTGTGGGAAAACTTTGTCCTTGAGACATCTAAAATTCACGTTTCCAGTCTGCCTCAGTGCATTTGGAGAGAGACAAATTTCCTCAACCACACAGAGGGTGTGAGACGTTCGCCTTGAGCCCCCTTGAGGAAACCATTCACCACATGGAGCTCTATCTGCTCTTTATTCCTTGAAGGGATAAGAGTCTCTTGAAGACCAGGTTGGACAGGGCCTTGGGCAACCATGTCTATGGGGAGATGTCCCTGACCATTGTAGGTGGTTGGAGCTTAAGGTCTTTTCCAACCCTAACCATTCTATGATTCTATGACTGCCCATCAAAGTGCATGCCATCTGAAACCAGGAGCTTGTTTGGCCTGGAGGACACTCAGATGTCTTTCCAGCACAAAATGTAGAGATCTTTTATCAGATAAGAGGGGGAAAAAGCCACTTCCCCAAATGTCGAGGTTTCACCTCACTTGGAGCCAGTGTGAGTCAGCCAGACGCTGCTGCATTACACAGACCTGTTCAGGTTAATAAAATCACTGCCAGAGCCTGGGTGGCACACGGGATGCTGAGCGGCTTTCACGTTGACGTCACTGCTTCTCATTTACCCTTGGGCAATAGTGGCCAAAATTAGTTCCTCCCTGGGACCCTTTTCCATAGCAAACAGGTGTCTGCAGCACAAAAGGAGCCATTCAAATCAGCAGGGCAGAAAGGGGGTGTTCATCAGAGGAGGAAAGATGTGAATGAGTTGTTAGTGAGGGGAATTCACAGGCAAAGAGTCACAACAATGAGGGGCAGGGGGGGATTTCACTACAGAAACAGTGGAGTGTGTGGGATAGGAGGAAGAGACTAAGGCAGGCAAAGAGGAGTTAAAATGAACAATTCGAGTTTATTATAGGAAAATAGGAGCACTGAATGAAACTGGAAAATACATTGAAAAGTGTGAAGAGGAGACAAGCTTTCCCAGTGGAAGTGGCCCTTGCCACAGTGTACCTTAGTGTTCAGGAGTGCTGTGGGGCTGGAGAAAGGCCTGGGCATCTGCAGCAGGAGGGGAAGGCAGAGGCATGTTCAGGAGAGCACACAGTCCTGGGTATTTCTGCCTCCATGAGGGTACAGACCCTCTCAGGGCATGAGGCATCAGTTCATGAGCTGAGAGAAGAGAAGCATCTCCTCTGGGATGCTTTAAGATGTGGATGTCTTGCACCTTTGATTGCATCATTTGATCTCTGTCCATTTTCAGAGCTGGGCTACTACATGGGATGGAGCTGGCCTGACATCTCCACTATCCATCCATTTCGGGTTATTCAGGGCAGGGTTAAATACATGGGTAGGGAAGCGTCAGTATTGTGTCACATCTGGTCTGGGGATGGAGGACATCTGTTTACAGGACCTGGAGCAGTCAGCATTCGGAGAGAGCTTTTAATGCTCCTCACCCTGGCACATTTTGCCAGCCCTAAATATACGCCTTGAAAGAGGAAATAAAAATATTCACAGGCTTTTCTCCACAGCTAAAAGCTCCGGCAGTAGGTACGCTCACATATCACTCGCAAAAGCACAGATGTTCTCATCAAACAGCACACATAAAAGCTATTCCTCACCCGAAGTAAAACCAAGGAGTTTTAATTTCATTCTCATTCACATAAAAAGAGAACATAACTTGTGCAGGGCTCTGTTAAGAAGGGATTTTTTTCTCTCTCCAGGGAGATCATTGTTAAAATGTTACTGAGTGATCATTACAAAGGTGGGGATCCTGTTGGGCTGAATGGCTGTGTTTTGGCTCTGGTGGTTTTTGTAAGCAAAAGGCTCCCCAGAAAGCAGAAGGATATTATCCAAAACTTAGATTTGCCAGGACACAACTCCCTTGTTCAGCAATTATGGGAAAAAGAGCCCTAATCATCAAAAGCCTGAATTCCATTAAATGCAAAATCCTACCCCAGGAATGCTGCTGCATTGGTTCTGGGACTTGCTAAGAGGAGTGCCTGGCTGTGCTGAGTGCTGGTATATAAGTAACAAGGGCATGGGCTCTTCTGTAACACTGAGCATCAGGCAGGCACAGGGAAGGAGCTTAGCCTTAGTTTCATTCCAGCCTTTAGGGTCTTTGTGGTATTCCTTTGTTCTCCTACCTGATCAGGTCTGATGTGTTTTCACTTAGATATGTGGAGAAACGCTTCTTTCCTTTATAAATACAGGTCCAGTGCTCAGTGCAATAGAATTCTCAAGCTTTAGTGGGGCTTTTTGATGTTAAGGTAATAAAAGTATACCCTTTATTTATCAAAGCCTCCTCTAAAGGAGATGATGGAAGAAATAGGTTTTAACCTATTTCTGATCCTCAGGAAAAGCAAGCACTTTGATTCCCTCCTTCACAGACAAATAACATTGCATTAGTTGATTCTGATTTTATTAGCTATAAACCACTTTCTACTTCTATTTCCACATGCCATTGACTTTGGTACAGACACGCCTGAACACGGTTTTCAAGTGCAAATGATGTTAATAGATGCCCAGTTCTTTCCACTCCACCTGCAGTAACATAGCTGGGAGAAAGAGAGCTGATGCCCAAAAAACATTTTCCTATTGCATTTCCTACATCACCTCTGAGGCCACATTATCCCTTCTGAATTCCCAAATGCAGAGTGGCAATGGCTGCTTTAGTGCTTCTGGCTCTGTCTCTTCACATCAGGAGAATTTGTTTGCATGGAGGACTGAAACAATCAGACAATGAAATCTCAAGTGGTAAAGTGTGTGAAATTCTCCTCTACTGTTACTTTATTGTGATGCTGTTTCCAGCATCTCTTCACTGCTTGCAACTACATCTGATGAGTTGGAGCTGAGAGTGCCTCTTATTGCTGCTCTTTATCGGCACAGGGCGAGCAGCAGCAAGCAGTCAAATCATTGCTGTATCCAAACAGCATCTCTGCATCCAGAGGTGGAGCTGCGGGGAGAGCTCACTCGTTGGGAAGTTGATCTATGCAATTATGTGAC
The DNA here is from genome assembly GCA_025447955.1 of Psilopsiagon aurifrons. Taxonomy (NCBI): domain Eukaryota; kingdom Metazoa; phylum Chordata; class Aves; order Psittaciformes; family Psittacidae; genus Psilopsiagon; species Psilopsiagon aurifrons. The sequence goes on along the minus strand of JAOEHY010028149.1, from coordinate 35,852 downwards.
TGTTGACTGGGCAACAGGCTCCCCATCCAGTTGTCCCCAGTAAAAAGCTTTTGTCTTAAAATTTGATCTGGGTTAAGATATGTCACCTTTTTCTCTCATTATTTGCTTCTTTCCCTGTCTCAGTTTTTGAACTGGTGGTGGGAGTGATTAGAAGAAAGGTTTTTTTTCCCACCATTAAAATATCTGGTTCAGAAAGTCCTCTAAACAGTCATTAAATGCAGGGGAGGGTGAATTACAAAGAAGTGTTCTCACTGGAGACAGTGTTTGGAGGTGGATACTGGCAGTAGTTCAAGTGCCCACACTTGTTCTTATGGCCATGACCTCTCTGACATCTTCTGCCCATGGCAGGGGTGGCAGAGGCTCCTTTCTTTGCAGGGTCCATTGAACTCTGGTAAGAGAGCAGCTCTGGGACTGAGGAACGGGTTGTCCCTTCGGACAGAGAGAAATTAAAGAAAGAGACCATTCTTTGGTGGTATTTGCTCTTCATTTCCTTGGCTGACCTGTAGAGGTTCCCAACAAAGCAATAGCATATGGGGTTGAGGCTGGAATTGGTGAGGCCAAGCCACTGGGCAAAAGGTCTGAGCTGCAGGATCCAAGGAGAAGGAGTCACATCCTGCAGGGATTTGGGGATGTTGAAATCAATCCAGATGTCCATCAGGTAGACGGGCAGCCAGGAGATTGCAAACAGCAGGACCAGAGCCACCACCATCTGTGCTACGTTCTTCCGTATCTTCAGCCTGGAGGCCGGCAGAGATCGGTTCAGGGCAGTGCTGTCCTTCAACTGGCTGCTGCGACTCCACAGCTTGCGCACTGTGAGGAAGCAGATAACCATGTTGAACAGGACTGGCAGGCAATAGAGGGCACAGAAGAGCAGAAAGTTGTAGGCTTGCTTGAGCCTCTCCTGAGGCCAAATCTCCCTGCAGATGGAAAACACCAGAGGCAAGCCCTCCACCACCCCAATCTCATCCCGTTTGTTCATGAAGATGAGGGGCATGCATATCCCTGAGGACAACAGCCACACCACCAGGATGGTGCTGAGGACCCTTTTCTGGGTGAAGAAAGACCGGGCGTTGAGTGGATTATGCACGCTGTAGTACCGGTTCACGCTGATGACGGTCAGGCTGAGGACGCTGGCGGAGACAGAAACAGCCTGGATGAAGGGCACTGCCCGGCAAAGGAAGTCCCCGTACACCCAGGCTTTGTAGATGAGGTTGCCCACGGTGATGGGCATGCAGACACACACCACCATGAGGTCACACACTGCCAGGTTGATGAGGAGACTGCGGGTTGCGCTCAGGCTGGACATCCGACTCCGGCGCTTCCGGGTGAGCACCCTGATGGACATGATGTTGCCCACAAAGCCCACCACAAACGACACCAGGTACATCGCTGTGAGGCTGATGGTGACAGGCTCCTTCACGAAGAGGAAGAGCATCTTCTCCAGCTCTTCCCAACCCAGCTCCTGGCTCCCATTCCAGAGCCCACCTTGGGTCTGGTTCTCCTCCTGCCAGAGCTGCAGAGGGCCGGGGGGGATCCCGGGAGCTGGGAGGGAGGAATTCATGGCTTAGCCCCCCCGGGCACCCTGGGCTAAAGGGCCCGAGCCTGCCGCGCTGCCCTGGGCGCTTCGGGCATGTTTAGCCGGGATCAGCCGCGCCTGCAAAAGACGGTGCAGAAAGAGGGGGTGAGCGCCGTGTTCGGGCGGTGTTCTCCCTCCTCGGGCAAGGGACCAGCTCTGAAAAGGCTTCTCGGCAACTTAGTTGAAAGGCGGCCGTGAAGGCCGGGGAGTGGCGATAGGCGATGGGCAGCGGCCACCGGGCCGGGGCTCCGTGCGACAGCGGAGAAGACAGTGCCCCCGGCGGGAGGGAGAGGAAGGGGGACACGGTCCCCGCCGCACCGTGAGAGAGCAGCCCCGGCGCGCCGCGACTCCCCTCCCTCCCGGGAAAGTTGCGTGCTCCGCTCCCGGGCAGCCCCCAGACCCACGGTTGTTCCCCCTCGGTGCCCCGGTCCCTCTGTTCTCCCCCGGTCCCTCGGTTCTTTCCCGGTCCCTCTGTTCTCCCCCGGTCGCTCGGTTCTCCCCCGGTCCCTCGGTTCTTTCCCGGTCCCTCGGCTCTCCCCCGGTCCCGCGGCGCGGCGGCACTTACCGGGCTGAGGATGGGCAGCTCCGGGCCGGGCTCCTCCCGCGGGCAGCTCTGCCGTGCGCGGCAGCGCAGGGGCCGCTGGCACCGCCCGCACCGGCATTCACGGAGCGGCTGTCACAGCACGGCCCCTGCACCCCGCGGCGCGCACTCACGTCCGCACTCACACGGAGCTGCACAAGCGCAGCCCCCGTCGTGCAGCCCCCGAACAGGAGCGCACACCCACGATCCTGCGTGCGGACCCGGACAGATCTCCCCGTCCCTACACCCCCCGCACTCACGGACGTCTATAGAGCCCCTCACACCCTGTGTGGACTCCCGTTGTGAGCAGTTGCCTGCACGCATCTTCCTAAGGCGCTCTGCACATACACATCCCGCACCCGCACCCCGCGTGTTCCCGCCCCATGTGCACTCCCCCGGCCCATCCCGTTCGCACATGTCCGCACACGCTGGAACGGCTCAAGCTTTGCGCCCCGTCTGCACCCGCACCCGAGCCGTGCCGTGCCGAGCCGAGCCGAGCCGTGCCGAGCCGAGCCGAGCCGAGCCGAGCCGAGCCGAGCCGAGCCGAGCCAAGCCGTGCCGAGTCTTGCCGAGCCGTGCCGAGCCGAGCCGAGCCGTGCCGAGCCGAGCCGAGCCGTGCCGAGTCTTTCCGAGCCGAGCCGAGCTGAGCCGTGCCGAGTCTTGCCGAGCCGTGCCGAGCCTTGCCGTGCCGTGACGAGTTGAGCCGTGCCGAGCTATGCTGACCCTAGCCGTGCCCCCATGATCAAGTCCCCCCGGCTCCCCGGCCGTGGTGCTGAAGGGACAGCTCCTGTCCTGCCTGGCGTGGAGCGGGCAGGGATGGGCAGGGCCCGGCTGGGACCGGCCCGGAGCAGGGAACAGGCAGGACCGGGGCGCACATGTCCCGGGATGTTCCCCTCTCGTTCCCCTCTCCAGTGGTTCCCTGGGCTCAGCTCAGCAGGGCAGGGAGGTGCCCGGGCGCTACAGTTCTTGCTTCTACTCTAACACAGGATCGTAGAATCACAGAATGGTTTGGGTTGAAAAGCGCCTTAAAGCTCACCCAGTTCCAACCCCCTGCCACGGCCAGGGACACCTTCCGCTTGACCAGTTTGCTCAAAGCACCGTCCAACCTTTCTTTGAGCACTTAATTGGAACACTTCTGAGAGGTTTAGTGTGTTGTTCTGGGTAATGTCACAGTATTTAGAAAATAAAGGCATGACAGATTGAAATGTCTATTATAATTAAGACTGTATTGCCCCACAGCATGGTACACACCGTGTTTATAGGCACTCTGCTATGTGTCACAGTAAGATTATTTTGAAGGGAAAATATTGAAGCTAGAATTTTTGCTTTTCCCCTAAAATTAAATGTTTGAAGCATTCAATTACAGTAAAAGTGGGCTTTTGATGGGAAAGGTATTTCCTGCATAAGTTAAACACAGGTCCTCATAAAACTTCTGGCACAGTGCAGCCTTTGAGTTGCTTCTTTCCTCAGTGCAACACTAACAGCATCACTCCCCTCTCCTGCTGTGCTCCCCAGCAGAGGCTGGCATGCCACCAGTTAACACCATTCAGGTATTGGAACCCACTCAAGCAAAGGGCACTCCAGAAAGACCTCCAGGGTTTTGTCTTTTCTCTTACCCTGAAGGAATGGAAAGAATGTGTCATGGAAAAAAGTCACTTGGAAGAGTTGAACGGCTTGGTTGGGGAACAAGATTGGTTTGTGAAATGCAGCTTCTGACTGGAGGTACCCAGATGGTGCTGGTGAATCAAGGGGGGAAAGTTTGACAGAAGGGACTGATACCTCTGCCTGAAGTGTTTGGTTTTAATTTGCTGTCTTTGCCTTCTCTGAGAGAGTGCAAGGTAACAAACACAGCCCAGGTGAAGGCTGCTTGTGACTGGATGGTGAATGCCCTTGATTTCAGTTGGAAATACTCCATTCCATTTGATCTATTTATGTGAAAGAAGAAAGTAAATATTTTTGGTCAGCCTTATGTGAAATGAAAGGAAGATCAGCAGTGGAATCACATTTGGGGTGGGGGAAATGTGATCAGCGTGTAAAGCTCTTCCACATTATTATGCATTCGCTTTAAGCTTGTGACTGCTATTCCCTTCTAGTTTTATGTATGTGTATTTATTTATAGATCTTCAGAGACAAACAACTTCTACAAACTAATTACAGTGTGTTTCCCAGAGCACAAGGTACACATTATCCTTTGCGGTGAAACGCATGGATACTCTCATGGATGCCTAAAATCTGCTGCAATTTCACAGCTCCTCCACAAGCAAATAGATCTGTCACAGAGGCAGCTACACAGGCCAGGGTCAAAGCTAGCAATTGGGATTCACCTTGCTCCCAAGCCCTTGCCAGGCGCTGTCCAGCCCCCCTAAAGCAGACCTGCTATTAGGCAGGGAAAACAACAGGATGGAGATGGTTGAATCAACAGTTTTAGCAGGGTGTTAACAGATTACAAGAGAACAGAGTGAAGAAATGTGCCAGGGCTCTTTGATTACATTTCGTTCAGGTAGTTGCCTTCCAAATATTCAAGCTAATAAATGCAGTTAACTTCTTTTCCTTTTCTGCCCCAGGTACTTTATTTGTAACCTGCATGATTTACTGCTAAGGAACCTTCAGGGCTTGAAATACTAGACTAGACTACTAAGTTGATCAGAGGTTCGATATAATTACAATGAATCTGCTTTTACGTCCATTGGCACAACTCACAAATGCCAACTCAACTCTACCGGCGAATGACAAATCTACATGCTATGTCCTGCTGATAAAGACAGGGCCATTGATTATAATGAGTTCATTGATTCTAACAGGTTCAAAGTCACCAGAAAACTCAGGATGGGGAATCACCAACGAAAATAAATGACGTGCCCTTTTCACATCGGTTCTCCTCTTATGGAACAGCTTTGGAGTAGAAGCTAAATACAGCCAACAGCAGACAGGAGCCATCCTTCACCAGCAAGGATAATGGACTGGAGTGCGATGTACCTCAGAAATAACCCACAGGAGTCACAGCTGTGAAGAACTGACCCGAGAGGAGCAGTGAGTCACCCACGTTGGGCCTTTGCCAGAGCCTCAGGAGCACGCACAGCAGCTCCCGAGCCCGCCTCGGCTGCCAAACCTGCTCTGCCCTCTACACATCGGAGTCCCAGGGCAGGGTAAATTTAGCAGAGCTGTCTCAGCACCACTGCCCTGCTCCTGCTGCAGCACAAGCTGGCTGTCACACAGCTGCAGTGACACTGCCTATCCCAGGCCCAAGAGCAGGTGCTAGTTCTGGAAACACTGAGGCTTTTCCAGCTTATGCTGGTGACCAGGTGGACCTTGAGAGTGTGAAGGTGGAAGAATTCCTCCACTTGTGCATCTACTTACAGCAGCTCGTGTGCTTTCCCCACTTAAACTCTTCTCCCTGGTGAGTACAAGGGAGCAGTGCTCAGACTCCCTGCTGGTGCACAGCCTGCAGTGGTGCTGCATCTTTGACCTTGTGTGGTGGCTGGCACCCAACTGAAGGGCACTTTGCTTTCCTAGCTTTCTTCCTCTGCATATCTTGACATGCTTGATGTGTCTCAGCTGTCACGGCTTGACTTAAAGGCCTGTTTTGAGGACATAGCTGCTTTCCCCCATCCCGTGCTTGCCCAGCACATAGGTGCTGTTTGGACTGCCCTGGATAAACCCCACCTTCATCGTCACTTACCCCTTCTGCCTCTCTCACTTTTGATTGCTGACATGGAGACGGGAGGACCATGGGGTAAGGGAAGCTCCCTGAGCCCCTGCATCTGCCCCTCTGCTGTGTAAGCTCTTTCCCCTCCTAGGGACCCAGAGGCCACTGCAATATAAGCATTTCTACATAAGCATTTCTAATGCTTAGTATGAACAGGAGTAATACTGAAATCTGTCTCTCTGGGTCTTGCCGTGAGGAAAGAGTAACAGCATCACCATTGCTAACTTTTGTTGGACAAAAAAGGTGTCCATCCTTAGCAACAAAATCCCCATATCCTGCGTGCCATCGGTTTGAGGTACCTCTGAGCCAGGTTTTCCGCTCCCTCTGCTGGTGGCTGCTCCGTTCCCATGCCTTTGCCTCTCTGATGCTGCCGTTTCTGGGTGTACACAAGCTATTTCTGGCACCACGGTCCAGGTCCTCGTCACAGCTCTGGCGTGGCATTCGCTGATGTCAGTGCATTGACGGAGCTGTGAATCCAGGAGGAGATAAGAGGACAACGCTGCACCCAAAAGAATGGCAATACACAGAAGGTGCCAAGTCAGATGCTTTGACAATAAAATAACAAACAAAAAACATCTGGGAATTGATGTTTGTTGTTTGTAATTACTTTTATGAGAGTGGAAAATCTTTCTTCTGCCATTATTCTTTCCCCTCACTCAAAGAGTGAAACGTTTAAACTATTTCAAGTGTCCTTTGGAGAATTTTAAATGGAGAATGTGCACATTTTAATGCCTGAGAATATTCACTGATGCCTGTTTTCATAAACAGACATGTGCCAAATTCCTTATTTTCTCTCCTTTTTTTTGGAAACCTCTTAGATTGAGTGCTCCGGAAATGTAGTGGCTGAAATAAAAAGATGATTTTGTACAGAAGAATTTGATATGATGTTCACTTGCTCAAGGACAACAAAGCACCATTTTGGCATTAGTGTGATTGAGAAATGTGTCTTTCAGATACCTTTGCTTTTGGTTTGTGCAGTAGGGCAGGCAAGGAGCAGGGTGGGGAGTGCAGGTCTGAACGTGCTTCTACAAGGTCACTACTTAAAACCAGGACCATGCCAAGTGAACTGGATCCTGTCTGGTTAAAAGGAGTCACTAAATGGAGATGTACTGCATAAGAAAGGGGGGTTTCAAAGGAGAAATCAGTGCTGTGGGTCCTTAATTCATTGCACAAATTTAGAGGCAAGATTTTGAAGTGATGCTGAGCACCAAGTCAAGAAGTTTAAAGAAATCAGGACTTAGCAGGGGTGGCAGCTGACACATAAAGTGGCTGCCTAAGAGCCCTTCTCTCCTGTGAGCTGTGGTCCAGGATCAGCTGAAGCAATGGTGGGATTTCCTCCATGCCTATATTTTATGTGGCAGGCTCACCCTTTGGATTAATACAGGCACCAACAACCCTTGGAAGAAATACTTAGAACCAGACTGAAAACAAAGCCCAAATCAAGTAGATTTTGGTAATTGAGGAAATCTGGTGGCTTGACCAGGTCTATGGGGCTCCTTTTCATCCTGTTATATCTCTTGTGTTCTAAACAGTTTGCTACAGATGTTAGTGAGAAGTGAGGCAGATAAAACAAGGGACTGCTAAGGCAGTCGGTCCTCTATCCCAGCTACATGCTGCCAGATTTGCATAACAATATTGCTTTCCTGGTGCTCTCTACCCAGGTGCAACAGGCTAATAGAGGGGTTTCTAGATGAGAAGGCTTTCCAGTTGCATCAGCTGATTGCCATCTGGGGGAAGGCTCTGACAAGGGCTTTAAATTTGCCACTGTTTGCCTTTTCCCAGCTGCAGAGGCTTGCAGAGGGGAAGAGCAGGGAGGCAGGAAGGAAAGGCTCTGAGAAGAAAAAGCACTCTCAGGGCCAGTGCCTGCCTCTGTCAGGGAGGAGATAAAGACTGTAGAGAATGCAATAGGAGGGAGTCTGTCTCTCTGAGCAAGAGTATTTACTCTAACCCTAGGTGATGCTTTGTGGGTAGCTGTCACAAAGCAGATGCGCCTGGAATCAGGTTGCAATAGGAATTAGAACGTGAGCACGTTTGCAACAAGGGCTTGGTGGTCAAGTGTTACGTGTTTTCTTAGTAAGCTTTCTTATGTTTTATACTCCTAACCAGGAAATCCTCGGGATTTCTGCTCTGTGGATTCAATAAGGAATCAGCTGGGAGTCAGGGGGAGAAGTGATCCTGAGTCTGAGTGCTCTCCGGCAGCCTGCTCTAATGTTTTGACAGGTAAGAAAAACAAACTGTGAGCTGCTATTTATTTTGGCACCCTTTTAGAAGGAATCTCCATGAATAGAGCTGTAGAACATCAGGCAGGCAGAGGCCTTGAGAGGCTGCTAAAGTCTGTCAGGGTCAGTAGCAAACTTTCCTCTCTAGTAATAACGCCTCACCTCTTTGTGCAGTGAGTTGTCTGGAAAGACTTGGACAATTTACTGGAAGCACAATCACTGCTCTCTCCACTGACCACATCTGTCTTTGTTTCCAGCATGTGCTCACAGCACAGAGCAGCTATAAGAAATGAAAGCTGACAGTAGATGGAGTTCAGCACAAAGGCAGAGGTTAGAAGGTAAAATAGCTGCATCTCAGTATTGCTCCTGATGTTTGAAACCAGCAAGTTTTTTTGTGCAGTAATGCACACAAATATTAGTAAGTCTTTCTTTGGACAGCTTGAGTATTAAGGAAGGGATATTGGTGGCTCTTTGGTTGTTGTCTGGGCTGGAACATGAAACAAGCTGGGAAAATCCTGTTTAGGAGCTGAGACCACAGTGATGCTGTGTATGGATAGGTGGAAAATCCCTTGCATCTGAGCTGCCCAGCAGCTCTGCTCCCTCATTTAAGACAAGGGGCTGGCTGGTCTGTGAGACATGGGCTGTGCTGCAGCCTGTTAGCTCATTAAAGCTTGGGGCAGCATGTGATAGATCATGGAAAGTCCCACCCAAACCTGCCTATGGTTATATGGCCAGGCCAGGAGCTGTATGATGAGAGCACCAAACTGGAGTCAAGAGCACTTGTTCCCTCCTTTTTCTGCTCTGCTCCTTTCTTGCACGTACCTTGGTTTCCTCACCTGAACAAGGGTGTTAAGATAATTCCTTCTCTTTATAGTTTACTTGGACCCCTGTGGTTTTAAAGCGCTTTATAAGACCCAGACAGCCTTACAATGGTGTGATGGTGCAGAGAAAGCATCCTGACCTTTGTAGGCTGTGCCTTGTGCTGTGGTAAAGTCAGAGATCTGGCTAGCTGTGTTTATATAGCTTGAAGGAATGACATGATAGATTGCATCTAGCTCTGGCAACTGGCTAGCTGTGTTTATATAGCTTGAAGGAATGACACAATAGATTGCATCTAGCTCTGGCAAGAGGTTCTTGAGCAGACTGTGGAACTGGAGGGCCAGCAGATTTGGGCATCAGGCTGATTTCTGTCGCCCTTTCCTTAGGTGATACACAATAACACAGCTGCCAGAGTGATACCATCAGCTTCCAGTTCTCCAACCTCTAGAGAAGATCCTTTGTTTCATAAAGTAGTCCTTCTCCAGACTGCGTGTAGTATCTGCAGCTGGTACCTGCTACCATGCATGTAAGATCAGGAATGGGAGGGATACTCTTCTGTCTGAGCTGGCTCTGGATGGAGATGCTGCGAGTCAAAATGGCTTTATAAAGCTCTCTTTAAATGCAATAAAAGAAACGCCTCTCTACTTGCCAGCAGAGACTCCTTTCCATTGCAATCTGGGGCTGCCTGGTGCCTCAGAGACGCCTCTTCCCAGCTGGAACTGGGAGTTATCCCTCCTTTCTCCTTGTGTGATGTTAATTTCTTTCTGTCACACCCTTCAGAAAAAGGCTGAACACTTGCCCTTCGTGTTCCTCAGTCCTGCCAGTGAACACGTGTGGCTCCTGAGCATTTAGAGTTTGACAGCCCATGTTCTTGAATAAGCAGCCTCTTGCATAAGGGCTCAGAGGCGCAAGGAAGAAAGTCATTGCAGGTAAGGTCTGCACTTTCAACAGCTATTTCTGTGGCAAGGTGTTGGGAAAGCAGAAGCTGTAGGGGATGTGAGAAATCAGAGCTGCCTCAACCATTGGTTCATGATCACTGAGCTGCACCACAGTACAGTTGCTTAGGATCAGTGGGGAGGTGAATATCTCTGCTGCAGCTCAACTGTTATCCATCATTGAAATGGGAGGAGAAATGGAACCGTTAGTTAAATGGTTAACAGCTGCCTTCTTCCTGCCTTTCTTCATCAGAGCTGCCCTCTGGCCAGGTGTAAGTAGCTACAACTCCAGCATTGAAGTTTGATGACAGAAAGTGAGTACGAGTCAGATGCAACCTGCACATTTCCCCTTTTTCTGCGCTTTCCTAGAAGTCTTTCCACTGGCAACAAATCCTTGTACTTTTCCACACCATCTTCCCTATCTCAAGGCCAGATACAGTGTCTAATATTCAAGTGTCCCTTGCTAAGTCTGGCAGAGGCAGTGTCACTCAGTGCAATGACTCCAGGCTCTGCCCCGTTGATGTGATGTGGTTGTCACTGATGCGGGAGCTGTTTGCCTACCATCCTGTGAGGCAATTGCTGGTGCTCGCTGCTGGGGTATGTGATGGCTGCCCACAGTGTCAGTGTCACCAAGGAGCTGCTGCACCAATAGAGGCTCCTCAGGACATCTGCAGCACTGACGCTGCTAGAGGGGACCTTGGCCTTTGGAGACATTGCACAACGGATTACAAGCATGATTTTCCCCCTCATTGATCTAGGGACAAGCCAGAGTGTTTCACTGAGCTCTGCAGATCCAACCTAAGTGAGGAGAATCAGTGGGAAAGGGGAAGAGCCCATATGGGAGGTCACCACCTCTGTCAGCTTTGCGTCCTGAGGGACATCTCTCAGGTGCTCCTCTCTGGTCTGTGTAAGCTTTAATGGCAGCAGATGATGCTTTATGAGCAGATCCTGCCCAGCATGGTCCCATCCTATGGTAATTGCTCTCTCTGGAAGCATTTCAGCCTGGCTCTTCTGCTGTACTTTGTCACAGCAAGAAGACCAAGCTTAGCCTTTAGGCTGGGCAGTGAAATGTTGGTCCCTGCCACAGCTGCCTCCCCAGCTGCCTCTGCTCCTTCCCCTTCAGAAGGTCTCCTACTCTCTAACAGTCACCGTTGGGCAGGAGCTTGTCTCCATCAGTTCCCTCCCCAGTTTCAAACCCAGAGTTATAAATGGGAAAACTGGTTAAAATTTGGAAGAAGGATTTATTTGTTCCCTTTGATCACCTCAATATCAGCCTTTGTGCAAGGCTCATGTGCCAATCTCCCTCCTGAGAGTGCAATTGACCATCATAATTGTGGGGTTTATTCTCCTCTGGGGTTCCTCCATAAGGGGCAGATGAGGATCACAGTCTTGGAGAGCATCTCTCATTCTTCATAAAACTGTGCCAAAGAGCTATATACAAGTGCCAGCCCTGGGGTTTTCCTCCAGAGATGCTCTATAGCTCCCTAGGTCTCTCTTGCTCTGATGAGCCCTTCACCCTTGGGAGTGTTTTGGCTGGAGGAGGCAGCAGATAAAATCCTGAAGCTAACGGCAGTGCTGTGGATGCGTCGGGAGAGATTGGGCTCTCTTGGTGTGGATGGTTATGGAGTGAGATCAGCTGCTGACAGAAGCTCGGGGGAGTATGTTCAGGAATCAGCACATAATCTCTGCCACTGCCTCATTTTTTGTGTCCACTTCTGGAGCACGATGAAATCAGCCTGTGTTTCTGCAGCAGTGGCTACAGATGGATTTTGCAGCCATATAAGTACAAAGTATTACCCTTATAAATGATTTAATCACTTTTGTTCCATGAGAACTGACCCATCAACCCCCAAAGAATAAAAAGAGCATTTTCTCTCGAATGCAGTTCAGCATTATCAGGCTTATGACACAGAGATCCCAGTGGGCCTGCTTGATCTCTTTGTGCCTGTTTTACTGAAGGGATGCCCGTAAGAATGAAGTTGTTGAACCCCTGAATTACATCATGACAAACAGAATTGGAGCCAGCCCTCTTGTCCCTGTTCTGATGGATTTATTCCAGACCAGAGGAAGTCTCACCGTCTCCAACCTGCCTCACTTGCAACCAAGACTGTGGCCGTTTCCAGTGTATTCTCTTCTGTTTGGAGGGAGAAGGTACCATTGGGACCATTTTGTGTTCCTGGTGCACTCTTTGCCACGAGGGCAGGATGGTTTCCAGTTAGGGCTCTTTACAGTCTGGAAAAACATTGTAAACTTTTTAGCAGACTTTTTAGCTGATATTTATATCAGCTCTGTGGCATGTGTTGTGGTTGGCTATGCAGTCACCTCTTCCTCATAAGTCCTTGAAACTATAAATAGATGGAAAAGTTAGGAATGGCCAATTTGAGCATTGAGAAAAGGCTGAACAATGCTGTGACTTTCAGAGATTTCACCCAAAGGCAAGGATGGATCAGGGCTGACTTCTTACGAAGTGATTTCTCCTTGATGGAAAGAGCTGCAAGGCTGGATCATCTTTGCCTTTTGCATCAGGAATGTGGTCTGTCTTATGTCTGAGGAACAGAGGAGTGATTTGGGGGCAACTGTAATTGCATTTTTGGAGTGAGTTGCTGGTCAGATTCTAACACTGTGACATTATGTCTCCTGTGATGTGTGTAATTAAAACAAAGTAAAAATAACATCTTTTAGCCCGCTGTGGCCAAGGCAAAGAGTCAGGGGTATGCTGAGCTCCAAGGAAGAGGATGAAAAAGATGAGAGGGTGCAAGGGACAAGTAGATTGTTTTGAAAGACAGTATGAAGGAGGAGAAAAGAAAACAAGAAGGCAGAGCAAAGAAAAGCCAGAGGCTATCCGCAGGAATAATAGCACTTTTGTGCATTCCAAACTTATCGCAATTTTTTGATCCTGATTTACTTTTGTTTGGAGTCCAGCTGCATTTTTTGGTGTATGATGAAGGGACCGTGTGCTTTTATGTGCCTATTTAAGCTTTTACCATTTTCTGACCCTTTTTATTGAGTCTATTTAAGCTTTCACTCTTTTCTCAGGGTCCATCTAAGAAGCCTGGAGTCAGCAGGACTCAGGCTGAGCAGATATTACTCAGCTGATGAAAGTAACCTCTGGAAATACCTTACAAGTTGGATCTTAACACCCTGATCTCCCTACAAGGGATCTTCATTTTGTCCTAGCCCATAAAGCAAAGAGGGAGTATTTTCCCAGTGCCAAAGCCAAGCAGCCCTCAGCCTGTGTTCTGCATAGCCACCAGCCCTTGTTCACGCCAGCTGCCTGCATCTTTGAAGGGGACAAATAACCTGATCTGCCCAGTGAGAGAGGTCTCAGCAGGGATTTCCATGTTTTATTTTATTGGCAAGTATTGGTACCATTTTTACCCAGCTCCTGGAGAGAAACATCTTTTCCATCCCTAACATCTGCACCCATTACTTCTTTCACCATGTGGCAAGCTGAGGACTAGTGCTAACTCACACCTACAACTTCAAGGGTAATGTTCCAGGTGTCCAGGCTACTACTCAAGGCAGATGTCTATGTGCTGTGGTGATCTGTCAGGGTGTCCAACAGTAAAGACCTACAGAGCCCATTGTGTACCCTAAGGCATGAAGGCAGAGGGTCTTTGATGATCTGGGCTACAGTTAGTGACATGGCTTGGTGCTGTCTTAGTGCTATGCAATGGGAATGACCACCACTCCTGCTATGAGGACATGTAAGTTATCTTCCTGACCAGTGATGTTGGGTGGAGAAGGGGAAGAGGTGGTCCCTTGGCAAGACCAAGAGCTGAAGGAGGAATGGTCTGTGAGGCTGTGCCAACTCCAGTCTCTAGTAAAAGCCTCGTTTGGTGATTTCTACTGAAGAAATGGCAATATCATTAAGAATCTGCAGCTTGGTGATGGATGAAAGCCGCTTCTGCCGATGCTTGTACTGCAAGATTTTGTTTTCATCAATGAAAATGTGGAAATAGTCCTGGTCAGAGTAGATTTCAACCTGAAAGAGAGACTGTGTTAGGTCTACCATGTGGCCACATGTCCTCGCTCATCCTTGCTGCCATCATGTCTGAGTGGCTGGATACGGGTGCGTGCATCTGCAACCCAGTAGAACCCTGCCAGAGCTGACACACCCTCTGGCCACCCCCGTTTTGGGAAAAGGGAGAGAATAACTCTGTCCTTTGCTTTATGGTAACAGAAACTGGTGATAAAGCAAAGCCTAAATTGAAAACAAATGGAGCATCCAAGAGTTACTGCTGGAGCTCTGCATGTCTGTGCCAGAGTTGAGTGTAAATCAGCAGCAAATCAGGGTACAACAGAAATACTAACAGGAGATACAGCCAGAAAGGGAATGCTACTTGGTATAGTGCTGCAGGAAAAGCAGGGATAGATCCACAAGGAGGGCCACAGTATTGGCTGAGTCACTGCTGTCCCACCACTGAGACCTATGGGGTGACAGGGATTACCTGGAATGACTCCTTTGCTTTGAAGGGGAAGGTGTTATTAACCTCTTCCTTCCCCCAGTGGTTGGCAAGGAAGGAGTTGCAGACGATCCTGGAGCTGGAGAAGCGAGGATTGAAGTGGAGGGCGATTTGGTCTCCTGGATCACAGAGCAAGTTGATTTCAAACCTGACACAGGGAGAGAAAGAGGTGTTGGAGAGATGCTCCTGGCTCTCTTGGGCTGGGATTGCTGCAAGCAGTGTCCTTACATGCTTGTGCTGGAACTGGTCTCACCCTTGACCACGACGCTCCAGCCAGGACACATCCCCTCTGGGTACAGGGCCTCGAACTGCCGACAAGGAGGTGATGGTGAAGCATGGTAAGGTTGGAGAGGTGCATAGCCCCATTTATTCCTTATACTTGTCTCTCTTTCTCATCCTGTCATCGTTTTCTCCATTCTTCCCCATTCACATTCAGGCACTCTCTGCCCCTGCCTCTTTCTCACTTCTATACATTCTCAGGGGCTCTAAATTGATGAGAAATGAAGTTTTCCAACATCCAGGCGATGAAGTGGTATTTGCTGTCCCTGAGGTCTTTTGTGAAGAGCTGGGTGGGATCAGGGAGCAAAAAACTAAAGAAGAGCCTGGATGCCTTCATTGTCAGCAGGACACAAAGACACTGCTCCTCTGCCCACCTGGGCAATACAAAATCTGAAGTAGAAGACTTTGTGATGCTTTGAAGCAAGGTGTGAAAGACAAGGAATGGGTGTAACGTGGCATCCAGCCTGTCCTCATCAAGCATTGCATGGGGGGCTCTTTCCATAAGCTCCTGCCTGATCCCTCATTCCACCTACTCCCCCCAGCTCCATATTTAAACTGGTATGAAATGACCTGGAAAACCTTATTTTTTAATAAAACATAGTTTTATTAAATAAAATAAAACTTAAAACTTTATTAAATTTAATAAAACTATGTTTTATTTGATAACTATTTAAAACATAGTTTTATTAAATAACTCATTTTAATAAGAAGTGCTTGGTCATTTCACCCCGCTTTTTTTTAGCATTCTAATGATGCTGCATTTCTGATCATTTCTCTCTCCCAAACTTATTGCTTGCCCTGAAAAGATCTTTCCAGCCTTGGCACCTCCACAGCCTTTCCTTTCCTGTTTCTTTATCTGCCATGACACCCCATTTTCCAATGCATTTTTGGGATATATACGCTTTTAGGCAGGAGCTGAGACATAGCCATGGCCAACCTCATGCCCTTGTGCCTGGCTGCTCTTGGAGGGCAGTTTTGGGAACCTGCATAGAGTTGTTTAAAGGCTCTGACCACACTAGTGTTCACCCCTGTGAAACACAGAGAGCTGATGGAGCTGATGTTCCTTTTTTAAACCAGTAGTGATGGCAGCACACAGGTTCACCTTGCCTTGATTCTTGGCTTGTCATCTTTGCACCAAGCCCAGCAAAAGGCACACCATGAACACGGGAAACAGCAGTTCTCTCTTTGCTGCTGGCTGTTCCCGCAGGGATGGATGGCAAAGCATTGGTTGTATTTCAGTCTTGGCTCAAACCCTCCCAGCCTGAAGTGCTGCAGCATTACCCCAGACCAGCTCTAGTATAACCAAGACAAAACATCTGTCCAATTGCCCTCTACTGAGAGCCATGAAGGTCACAGTTTTGCGATAGCCTGGACCAAACTGAAATAGGGCAGCACCACAGGTAGCATCCCCATATCTTTTGGGATTTGTACCTTTTTTGCTCTTATCTGTGCCACTTTCCTTTACCTACTCTTTGACTCCACGCCTTCTCCCCTCAGGCAGACCAGGTTGTGCCAGATCCTCTCCCCAGCACTTACCCTCAATGCCATCCTCTTGCCTGTCCTTGTCCTGCAGACCCACCTTGGGTACATGGCTGGAGGGGTCTATATAGAGGCCACCAGCCTGGAGGCCACATGTGTGGGGATTAGCATCAACAGGAGCTGAGGTCTTGCTTTCAGAGTGGGCTGGGACATGGGGAGCAGTAAATCCTGCTGCCTGCCCAGTGGGGTCAGCCTGCTCATGCGTGCAGGGCTAATCCAGCCCCACTGCTGCCTGCACAAAGGCAGTGGTGACCAGGCAATCCTGAGCTGTGAGTGATGGAGCTAGCATGCAGCAACGATGGGCAGACAGGCATTTGCACTGTGGTCCATGTGTAATGCATAAAGGAAGGATGGATGGGGGCTTCCAAAGCTCAGGAGATACCAGCAGTCCCATCCACTGCAAGGTCCAGAGAGAGAGTAGGTGGCTCTGAAGGGGCTCAGCTTCACCCTAACCATCAGAGATTCCTTTCACTCCCTCTTTTCTTTCTATTCTGTCTCTGTGGGTCACAGCCTGGCCTGAAACAAGCTGATGCCAGCTCTGTCAGAGCTGCTTTTCCACCTCACAGCACCCTGGTGTTGGTGGGGCTCAGGATGCTGCTATGCTAAGCTCGGCATGCTCCAGCTCTGCGCTTCCCTTCCCCACTGGGGACAATACAGGGATTTGGGAGCCTTTGTCCCGTATTTCCTGTCATGGAAAAGCACCGAGAAATGAGCAGAGATGAAATGAATTCCAGTGATGGGGATTTTCATACTGACAGCATGTACAGCTGGGTGAAGTGTGCCAGCTAAAGGAGGGAGGGGTGCACCCCCTCTTCTTCACAGGGTAAATGCAATAAAACCAGATGCTGGTCCCATCCCTGCACGCACAGCAGGCTGCAATGCTTCCCGGCTGGTCCTACAGGATTTCATGGCTTTCATGGTTAAAGCTTCCTCACTGTATGGGCAGCAGTGGTGATGTTACCTAATGTGTTTATTTCCAGCAGATAAGTGGAATGAGAGCGGCTGTCCCAGGCTCTGGTGCCCTTGGCAGATGATTAAAAATGCAGTCCTGTGGACACAGAAGCCAACAGCCTCTCTTGAGGCTGAAAAAGCCAAGTCCCAGCTGGGATTTGCCCATTTGGACTCCTGCAGGACTGAAGTTTGTGAAGCTGATCTCTGCTGTGGTCTCGTTGCTCTGTGCCAGGGAGCAGTGGAGCAGAGCTCTGTGCTACAGATGGCAGCATTGGGACGCGCAAGGGAGCAGTGAGCCAGCAGCAGAGGGGCTGAGGTCGAGGTGCCGGGGCCAGGGCCATCCCATTCATCCCTCCTTGGGCAGCCATAGGATGCTGGACATTGGCCTCTCCAATGTGCCCAGCCATATGTCTCCCCTACTGATGGCCTGAACCCAAAGCGGTGTTTTCACCCTTAAATCATCGCTCCCTCATTGTTTCTCCTGACAGCCAGGAAAAAGACTGCATGGAGAAGGGACTGCTTTTGAGATGCTGGGCAAAATCAGACTGCATTGCAGTCCTGCACACAGGAAAGGAGTGAGCTGCAAGCTAAATAACTGTGCCAGGTTTATCATAACTATGCTAATGAAGTCAGTGCACTGGGGAAGGCTTGGGCACCACAGAGCAAGTCATGGTGCAGTGGGATAACAGGATATCAAGCCATGGTGGGACAAATGCCATCTCCTTTCCTTGCCCAGGGGCTGTGTCTCACCCATATAGAGGGCAGCAGTGAGTCATGACCCCCAGAGAAGCTGCTGTAGCTCTTTATGATTTCTATATGATTTTATGCTTATCATGAATCTGTGCACGTAGTCTGAGCCGGCAGAGTGATGTCCCAGCCACACAGGAGCTCCTTCCATTTCCACTGATTCCAGCAACAGGCTGCAAAAAGTTGCATAAGGCCAAGCAGCACTTTGAGCCATAGGGCTGCCCTATGGGAGAACAACAGTGGTCAAGTGAAGGCAGGTTTGGAGAGACGGGAAAACTCTCAAGGAAGGAAGGGGAGTTTAGATTGCTCCAGTTTTGGGGACGGCAACTTCTGAGACACTCAGCACTTCCCAAAATTCAAGGCTTTGCTTCCTGTTGGCATCTCATTGAAAGCAAGAAAGGTTGCTTGGGAAAAATGCAAACACAAGTGTTCCACAGAACGGGGTGCCCAAACACTGACTGATTTTACAAGCACACTCTTATTTGCCTTTGTGCTGCTGCTCAGAAGCTATCGAAGCATTTGTCTGTTTAGCAAGGAGGAAGGGTCTGTAAATACGTATAAATCTCCAATGCTGGAGGCAGCGTTGGAGGTTAGTTCTCAATGTCATAACTTTTCCCTCTCTTTGGTGATGGATGGAAAAATCTCACACATGCTGATTGCCTGCCACTGGGATACAGAAAAGAGATACAGGCTGAGGTGGAGGGAGTCTAGCATAGGAAAGGAGAATGGTTTGGTTAACTGCAGGGGAGGCATTAGCAGATCTGCTTATACATTTGCCAGCCATTTGCTTATACAGCCATCAGCATTTGCACCTTTCCTCAAGCATGTGCTGCTGTTTGTCCCCAAAGCAAGTGGTAGAAACACACAGTGAGGAGCTCAGCGCTGTACTTCCCACGGGAATTTTCCTGCCGGGCCCCCCTGTGCTACCGTGGGTGCGTTTCTAGACCTGTGATTATTTCCATTGGTCTCTAGAGGTCTCCAGACACACAGCCTGGATTTGCAGGACCTGAACACAGTGCTCAGCAATACACACCTGGTATCCGTCCTCTCCGTGTGTGCCGTCTGGCTCTGCATTTCACTCGCCAAGTGATGCTCCAGTATCTGACACCTACTTAGGTTTTACTGTGAGCTCCTGTAGGAAAGAGGTGTCCATCCCATGATTAACTCAGTCGAGCCCTGATGTGAGTGGTTGGTAAAATATCTGCCCCATATCTGCCTTGTTCTGCCAGCTGGGAACAGCAGCACAGACCTGAATGTGCCCATGCCTGCATTATATTGCTGTATGTGTCCTCAGACACTATTGCACAGGCCTGTCTCCAGTTAATACTCACCCCCATGCACATATACATCCACTCGACCTCAGCAATATATACCTACTGGAGGCCTGTGATCCCAAATCAACCCACATTCCTAAAGTACACCAATGCAAATGAGCCAGCCCAGTGCTCCTGCAAGGCTCATAGACTCGTAAGGCTGCTTTGGCACCTGATGGCTGTAGCAAGGTGGATGTGGATGCAGGGGTGCAGCCAGAGTTGGGCTCCCCTTAAAATCACTCTTGGCTAACCCTCTTAGGGCTAGCCCAGGGGCCTCCAGCCTTGTAGCCTTGTGGTATAACTTTATATTAAGCTGAGAAATTATGTACTTTTAATAGTGGCCTCTAACAAGCTGCCAGGCTGGGCACAACAATGAGACTGCAAATGATGCCATAGCAAAGACCCTTGGTTTTTTATTGCTTTGAGCATCCCCATCCAGCCACCACCCATTACCCAACTGGGGAGAGCACCATGACTCCCTTCTCCAGCCCAAGGATGCAGGCCTTTCTCTCCATCTCTGGAGCCAGAGTGATTCAATGTCTTTCCTAACCCCCTATGCTCTTTGTTTGAGGACAACAGCTTTGCAGAAAGAAAAATACGATGAAACAATAGCCCAGGTGCAAGCAGAGCCTCCAGGCATTGCCTGTGTGCTCCAGGCAGGCTCAGCTCCTTTTCAGCTCCTTCTCTTTGGTTACCCCAAACCATGTGGGTCTCCCAGAGCATTCCCCACCAGACCAAACCAGGGGCTGTGCTTTCCCCATCACACATCTCTGTGTGAGGCTTCTCCAGACTTGCTTATCTGCTGCTTGGCAGTATTTATACCTCCTCCACAGCCATTCCAGTTTCTCCCGGGAATTCCTGAAGCTCCCCCATGCAATCGCGAGTCAGCCCTCTGCTCCAGTCACACTGCCTCGGGAATGTGTTACTCTGGGAAGGGTTTTGGCATGTTGCTTTGCCAGCTCACCCTGATTCCCTTTCCCCCAGACCTACAGCTCTGCATTAGCTCCCTGCTTCCATCTGGGAGCTCTCTTCAGTGCTGTCGTCTACAGCCAACATCTAGAGATCGGTGATCTTGCTGTGTGCCAGGGCTGGATGGTGTGAGCACTCCTCCAGGCTTAATGCTGGAGAGGGAAATACTGTTTATGGCTACAACTCTTTTGAGTGAAACCTCGGTGCAACAGGCTTTGGTATCTATACTTCTGCAGTCTTCCCCTGCTGTGATTTACTGGGCTGGCCGGAAGAGGGCTGGAGACTCCAGGAAAATCTCTACGACAAATGATAAGCATACAGAAACTCACACATGGTCTAACTCCAGAAGAGCCTGATGCAACACCTGCTATGCTGTGGGATGGGGATCAGCTCTGCAGCCTGCACGTCTCAAACCTGCTTTGAGGAGACTTCTGTCTCTCACAACAAGCCTGCAAAAGGAATCCCTTTCAGCTGCTCAGCCTGAACATCCCCATGCAGCTTGTCAGAGAGCAGAGAAAGAAAACATCACACCCTGTAAGGTGACAAGAGAAACAGGGAGATGCTAACACCCCAGCACACACTACCTGGTGTTGATGGAGCTTCCTGCACCTCATTGGAGTGTCAGCTCTACTAACAAGCTGCTGGGAATGCCCTTGGGTGCTGGTGGCTTCTGGGGCCAGAATCTGTCATAGCTTCTATCTTTTGACTGCTTGTTAGCTGGCCCCATCATCCCCTCCCAGTGCTGGGGAAAGGGAGGGCACGTCCTTTCCCTCAGCAGCCGTTTGGGTATGAAAACTAGTTTTATGCTTTTTGGCCAGTAAGTGGGGAAAGGAGCCTGGTCTGGTCCTGGTCGGTGCTGTGAATGTGAATCACTGCGAGCAAAATCTCTGCCTCTCATTACACCCTTTCCCCATGCAGATAAAAGGGGGAGGTGATCCCCCCACCGTCCCTCTTGTCTCATGAACCGGCACAAGTGCAATTGAGGCCAAGCCTGGAGCTGCTGTTGTCCCTGCACATCTCCTGCCTGCCACTCAGGACTTCCCTTTGCGCAGCTTTGAGGAGCAAGGATGAAAGGCAGGGCAGTGGAAACACAAAGCACGCCTGGTTTATTTTATTTATGACTAGTTTCTGCTTAAAAGGAAACCAGCATTATCAGCTCCAGCACCGCTGGGTCAGATGAGTAAATGAAAGAGGAGGGTTTAGTTTATGATCTGGAGCTTGAATTTGCTCTTATATGGTCAACCCCACAAGGCACTGCTTGCTGCCACCTTGACTCTACTCATGTTGTGCGGATGGCCAGGCTCCAGCCAAAAACAGAGGCAGAGGTGAAAGGCATTAGGCAGAGAGAGCAGTTGAGCTCAGGTTGTAGCTACCCCTACTTCCTTGGCTCAGGTCAGTTACACGTGCTACAACACAAACGTTGCTGCAGGCAGCACATCCCAGCCAGCGGGCATCCTTACCTGCCTCATCATTATCCAGCCAGTCTTTGTGAACCAGGATTTCATCATTTCTTGCTCAGGTCCCCCTGGAGAGGTAAAGCTACGTTGAAGCAGGTCCCATTGCTCTCACCAGCTGGAAAGGAGTGGTGGGTTTGGGGCATGGCTCACCCATCACTCCTGCTCAGCACTGCAAGGTGCAGGCAGGCAGGAGGCAAGCGCACGACCTGGCACGGGCAGTTGTTTACTGCCCGGGGTTCATAGAGCAAATATTTGATCATCTGTAAATAATTGCCCCGTTGTATATGCAGGGACCTGATTTATCCTGCTTCTTGGTGATACCTTCCAAACTCCCTGGGGAGACATCCGTCTCCCTCTTCCTGGTGATTAATGGGGAAGGAGGAGAGTTGGCGCTGGGCCTCACCGTGCTCCTCGGAGTCAGTGTGGGTGTACTGCATGTCCTTCCATGGTGGTCTCTGGCTCAGAGCTAAAGCAATGACAGATCCTCAGGAGGAGGGGGGATACATGTGAACTCTCCCTGCTCAGTTTCCTGGGGAACATCATCTGCATTTGAATCCCCCTCAATCCTCCATCACCTCACTGCAAACTGTTGCCAATTCAGGAGTGTTTCCCAGGGGCTTTCCAGGTGAGGTTAGCCTCCAAGGGCCAGGCTTTGAGCAGCTCTTATTCTATATTGAGTGATTTACTCCCGCAAAACACAAGAGGAGGGGGAGGCACATCACTAGAGGGGCTTCAGCTTGGCAGCATGCTCTGCTCCTGCAGTGGGCTGTGAGCACAAGTAACAGCACGACCACTTCTTGATGATGCTCTCCCCTGCAAGCTTCATGCCAGTTCCTTGGCCAGGGTGAGCGCATGGCAGCAGGCCTGAACCTCGCACAGGTGGGCTATGCTCCACGTATCAAAGCCTGGATTCCTCCCCCAGGGACCAAGACGTGGGTTGGAGCCATAGCTTCGTGCCTGCAGGTAGGCTTGGAGAAGACACGGAGGAGAAGGAAGCCTGTAATTGAAAGGAAGTGACCTGCAAGGTTTTGGGGATGCTCTGAGGTTCATGGAGCAGGCAGACGCAGGTGTATCCCATGTGCTGGGATAGCAGATTTCATGAGGACATTTCTGGTTTGAGGACATCAGGATTTGCTCTGCCTTTCCACCATTTTTAATTGAAATTTGTTAACATAAGGAGTCCTAGTGAGGTGCTGGCATCATACAAACCTTCCCATGCCTGTGTTTGATATCCCCATCAGCTATCCTACAGGCTGGGTCCTAGAGAAGGTCCAGTTTGGGTTCAGATGTCAAAAAGCACCAAAGAGGGATGAAAAGGCTCAAAAGAGGGAAAAAAAAATGAGGCCATCAGTGTCACAAACCCTCCAGCACCAGCCTGTCATCTGCCCTGCTGCATCAGGGTCATAAAGGGACTGTGATCTTTGCAGAGGGGATGTAGTGTCCACTCCCCATCCCAGCTTTGGGAGAAGGTGGGATGACACATGCGAGGTGAGTGATGGGAAGTGCATTTTCAGTCTGTCAGGGCCTGACACACATCCAAAGGGTACCAGTTTCATCAAGACCCCATACACACGTGCAACAGACCACCAAGTCAACAAACCCCTGAGCCTGGAGACTTGGTCCTTTTCATGTGGGCTCTGACCTTTGCTACACAGGGCTGGGGGCTGAGGAGAAGTGCCGGGTGTTGCAGCAGCAGGCAAGATGCAGCTGGGAAGGAGGTTGCAGCTATTTTGGAGATCAGGGAGGAAGAGGAAGGGCTGCTGACAAAGACTGAAACTAGAAAAATGACGACAATGACAAAAACCTTCCTCCCATTTAGGGAACCGGCTGCATTTCTTTCCTGGTGTGACCAGGACAGCTCAAACCAAGAGACACAAGTTCAAGTTGCTAAATTGCAGCTCCTCATGTCCCAGGGCTGATGCTCTGTTTCAGTTGGAAAGGACCAAACTCCCTACCAGAAGCATCAGTCTCCTGACCTGCTTAAGGGGCTGGGAGGTGTTTTAACCAAATGCCTGTCTCCTTTGTCTCCTTCCCTCCATCCTCTTTCCAGGCCATTGTACAGGGTGGCACCAGGAATAACTGCCTTGCTGTCACATCTCGGAGCCTGGGTCTGCACCAGGGGAAGCCAAGGAGGTGGTACCATATTTGTTGGGGATTCTGGCGCACACAGTGGTGCTGAGGAATGAAGAAGGGGAAGTGTATCCTTCCCTACAGCCACTTTTGTTGCTGACTGTCTTGCTGCCTGCTCCTCCAGAGCAGGAGGAGCAAAGAACCCAGCTCCCACTTGGGAGATCTGCTCCTCTCTGCCCCTTCTCTCAATGAGACTCCCTGACCCTGCTCCAGCTCTTCTTTTGCAGACAGTAAAGATGTTCTTCTTGAGACAAACACAAAGACAGTCACTGCCCCAGGGAGCCTGTGGTCAAGGCGAGGAGGTGCCATGTTATTTGGTTTCATCTTTATTTTCATTCAGGCTTTTGGAGTTTGCAGATGGGCTGTAGCCACAAAGCCTGGAGAAGGGGTCGGCTTCCAGTGACTCCTGACTTGGGTGGAGGCTGGATCCAGGCTGCTGATTCAGTCCCTCTCTATTTCTGGTGCTGGATTTATACATAATTTGCTTCTATACAGTTATGGATACAGCTGGGCAGGGTGTGAGAATTTCAGCAGGGAGGTGAGGGGATGCTTTATAAATGAAGCATTTGTTAGTGCAAGATTTCAGCAGGAGGAAGGGATATAAACTGGCAGCAAGAGCATGGTGTGGGTGTATGCCACGTGCCTTGCAAAGGGTTTAATCCACCAAAGGCTCAACCCAGAGCCATCCACACCTTGGCTGCAATTTTCCTGCTCTGGGAAGTAGGGTTGAAGCCACATCTGCATCTCAGTAGCAGCTCAGGAGAAGCCAAGGCATGCTCAGGACCTGAGGACAGAGCTGTATCTCCAGAATGTGCTATATCCATCTTTTCTGCTCCTGCCATGGCTGATGGCAGGATTCCAGCCCCTTAGGGCTAGGGAGCAGGCACAGAGGGAGAATCCCATTTGCCACAGTCAGGGGGTGAAGCTCCCATGGATGGGAAAGGAGAAGGGCTGCAGGGTTTCAGCCTCCATCTCCAGGAGTGATCAGGAGTAGCTCTGACCTGCGTCAGCACTTCATCAATCCTGTTTTGTACTTAATATGCATCGTAGCCTGGGGAGAGGTTATTCGACCATGACTCTGCTCCTCATATCCTCTGCTTCTCCTCCTCCTCCTCCTTTAGATCTGGCTGCTGGGAGAAATTAGCTTTAGCTTTTACCAAACTGCAAGGGGGTTTCCAAAACATCTGGAACAGCTCATGGAGCTGGAGTGGAGTGTAACGCAGAGGGTGGAAATAGGGTCATGGAAACAGAGGCACCCTCTTGGATTAATGCTCCATAGTGGCACTTGGGAAGGGCTGAGTTCAAATCCTCACTCCACACACAAAGGGAAAGAGTTGAGAAAATCCCAGTGAGACCCTGTCCATGCTATCACATGCCTCTGGGTCCTTCCCCACAGGGACCATGCCTCACCAGTGCCCATCACCTTAGCATAGGGATACAGCACTATGATGTGAAGGGCAGCATGGGTGTTTTGATCTCCCAGACCCAAAGCTTGCTCCTATATCCAGGCTGGGAGGAGGTCTAGAAAGAAGCTTGTATTTTGGAAAGGGCGATGAGGCCCCTTGGGTTATTCAGAGGCTGCCAGCTTGGCATCCATCACAGCCAGAATACTGAGATGGTTTTTAATACAAAGCAATGTGTAGTTAATTAAAGGAGGGGGTGTAACAGATGCCAGTCCGAGAAAATGACGAAAATAGATCTCCGCTAACTTTTCATTTCTACAGGGCTTGGACTGAGGCTCATAAAGGTGACATTGTCAATGCAACAGCCTTCGTTGTGTGGTTTGACTTGGTGTTTGGCCATGGTACAAATGGAGCTGGAGTGGAGTCTACTGCTTAGATTGATTGATAAACACTAATGATATAAAACCATCATGGCTCACCTGATGGGAGGGAAAATGATGCTATGGGCTGGGAAATGCAGCTGCCCTGGGGAATTGTGGTCATGCAGCCACCTTTTCCAGTGGCATTGGTTCTGGATCCTCCCCAGTTTTACCTGGTTGCTGAAAAAATAAAACCCTTCTGAAAACATTTGCAAATGGCTGTTACAAAATAATTCAGATCATTCAGCTTGGTGCAAGCCAAAACTGCCTCTTCTTATGCAACCACATGGAGAGTCTAGGAACAAAAATGGAAGGTGGTATTTATAGGATGGGGCAACCTCTGTCTTGGGAAAAAACGCATGTGAAAGCCATACGGAACTATGGGGTTTAGCCGTGTTTTAGTGAGCCAACCTCTAATAATGTTTTTGTGGCACATTGGAGGTGCTGCAGATTCCCAGAATCCCCAGATTTGTGCTTGCAAAGTACTGTAGTAACTGACTATATCCTTGATGTAACACAGCAGCCATGAAGGCAACCACCATCCTCGGATGTGGTGGATGGAGGTTTTGCTTGCTGTGGCAGTGGGGTGGGAGCAGGGAGAGCAGTGTAGCCTTGCCAAGGATTAGGGATGGCACATTGGGAGTGTCCAGGAAAAGAACCCAGAAGTGATTCAGGGGCTGGAAACATTGCTTATGCAGACAGGGTGGGGAAGCTCTCTTTGTTTATTGAATGTTATTTATTTTGGCATTATGTATTGAAAAGTTTTAGCTCATGGATCATGGTATCCCTCAACATCATGATTGAGATGGGAGAGGGTTTCCCAAGCCAATAGTCAAAAGCAGGATAAGATCAACTTTGGGCTGGAAGGAACATTCAGGCCACATAAAGTATTTAAATGGAGCCTGGGACACATCATGTCCCACACTGACTGCCGTGAAACCTTTAACTTCTGCAGAGAGCATTTAGGAGACAAGGTGAGGGACTCTTGCATGCTGTGGCAGGTGCCTCCAGCTGCCAGCCCGAAGCAGGCCGGCTGGATTTAAGCCCTGACAGCCTCAGGCTTTCCCATCCAGGCGAGAAAACAAGCTGTGAAAAGAGTAAACATGTCACTGAAGTATTTTCCTTTCAGATGGGTTGATGTTTCCAAGCTCAGGGAAAGGACACGAGGAAACTGCCATCAGATGTGAGCACACCAGCCCTGGCTCCACAAATATTTGAGTAATATTTACTGAGCTTTATGTGTTATTCCACAATAAACCTGAGAAAAACAGAAAAGAAAATATTTCACTGGACTCTGCCGCATGGGATTCCCTCAGATAACCTCTGCTGCATGGGATTCCCTTGGGTAACCTCCCATGCTTGGTCGCTGCTATCACTGCTGACTGCATTCACCCTGGTGTTCCTGGGCCGAATCCTGGTGGCATCAAAAGCTCAAAGAGGGATTCTTACCCAAGTGTAGCACCTATGGGACACCATGCCTGGCACAGCAGCAGCAGAAACCTTCCCCTTCTCTATCATACCTCACATGCGCAATGCCAATGCAAGGATGGGTGCCATCCTCCCCTCTCCTTGTTTAACTCAGGGCCTGTTTTTGTAGGACCTCCCTAAAGTGCCTTTGCTGTTGAGCTCTCTGCTCTGCTTCCTGTATTTGAACCCCTTATCACAGGTTTTCCCTGGGAACAGGCACTCAGCAGGGTGTGTTTTATGGGTTGATAAGGTTTTATTGCAACAGTCTTATTGATAGGATGTCTAAAATAAAGAGGTGGGGACCCTGCGTCTCTGCGTCTGGATGAGGGGAGAGGGAGTTCTAAGCAGCTCTGCTTCCCATTAAACTTGTTAGCCTGGATACAGGTTTTAAGTAATTCCCAGGCAGTTTTGGGTCCAGCTCAGGCACGCTTGGGAAGGTCCACGTTAGACGCCTCCAGGAGCTGCTGCAGTGTGTATCTGGGAAGTTGGTTTCACTGATACATGTATTTCCATCCCCTGCAAGAGGAAGCAGCACATGGGGTTATGGTGTTCCCTCCTCCCCATCCACACCTCGGCCCCATGACATGCCTCAGGGTACACCTTGGCATGGCAAGGGCTCCCAATGCACTCCACCAGACTGTCCCACTGTTGTACAGAGCAGTTTGCACCCTCTTCTGCCTCAATTTCCCTCTCTATTCCACACACCTCCATCACAGCCTTTCCTCCCACGTGGGCAAAGTTCTTCTTTTGGCAGAGGTTTACAGTTTTTAATCCTTAGCTTCAGGTTAGAAAGAAATTAAAGTGGCCAATAATGACTTTGCCAGGTGCTAACTCCCTCTGCACTTTAGCTCTGAGCTTTGTGTGCGTGTGTGCATACAAGCGACAAACAAAGATTAAAGAGGCTTTATTAGTCCCATGACAAAGTTATAATAGGAAAAACCTGTGTTCTTCCTGCCAGCGACCAGTGCGAGGGGAACAAATCACTGCAAGCTCTCTGCCCCAGCTCCCCACTCTTGCACAGAGGACAATGGTGTGGCCACATTAGAGGGTTTTCTGATCTTATTTACCCCAGTTACTGCCTGGGGACATCACGTCTGACATGAAGATGGTTGTACGCTGTCTCTTCTAAGAAGTTCATGGTCCCTCAGGTCTGCTCCCAGCAGGCATGACTGCTGCCTGGGTGCTGCAAGGAGGTGAGAGCTCTCACCCTTCTGCTCTCTTCCACGAGCTGGTGGTTTCACCTGCCCTTCTCATAGAGATGTTGATGTCCATCCAAGGATGCAGGACACTTGGAAAAGCATTTGTCTAGAGGGACTTGAACCAATCTTCCCCTAAATTGTCAGCAACCTGAGCTGCAGAGAGAAGCTGCACACCCAGCTTCCGAGTTCTGCCTGATTTATCCATCAGTCTAATACAAGATACTACCTTGTATCAAACTTCACCTAGATCTTACTCAACCAAATGCACTAGACTTCATGGAAGCACCTTTCCAGAATAGGTCTTCTGCTTCTGAGATCACAGACACCGGGATATTTACCAAGGTGCTAAATTGCAGGGCATAAGAAAATGTGTCCAGGAGAGATGTTTTGGATACTGTCTGGCTAGCACTGTGCTGTTGGCAATCCCTGGCCCCTGGGGTGTGTGACTGCCCTGGATCTGGCATCATGGGAATGAATTAGGAGCTTCTGGGACCTGGGATGAGCTGTGAGATCAGGAAAATAAAGCAGTCCACTTCCTTTGCTTTCTCTGTGAGAAGGGACAATTCAAAGCATTTTGGGCAAGCAGATACAAAGTGCAGCCTGCCATGCAGCCTGCCTTGTGGATGCTAATTTGTCGAGAGTCCAAATGATGGGCAAAAGGCTGGTTGAGACCTCTTCCCAGCACATGGCTCTAAGCTGATCATTTATCCCAGCCACACCATGTTTCAGCAGAGCGATGCTCTGTGCATCTGCTACACTGCCCATGACCAGGGACGGGCAGAGGAAAGCTCAAGGAGAGACACAAGTGTTGCAGTAAAGAGAGAAAGCAGAGTAAGGTATTTTTTTTCCTCCCTATACCTCCATTCCCATCAGCTTCATTCCCCCCAGAGGAGGCAGGATCCGAACATCGGGAGTGGGATGCCTTTTTCCGTGCGCCTGAACGCTGAACCACACTGGGCTTGCAAAGCCTCCTGCAAATGTCCCCCTGGAGCAGGCAGCACATCCCGCCCTCCTGCAGAAACCAGCACTACCATCCCGCTCGCGCACAAAGGAGGTTGCATCATAACTGCTTTTTAAACTCCGAGGCTTTTGAAGTCAGAGCCAAAGTTTGTTTTTACACCTGCATTGAGCCAAGTCCCTTGTTCTGGTGTTTACGAGAATCTCTTTGGTAAGCAAGAGCTCACCTCACCTTTTATAACAGCAGGGTTATCTCGGTGATGTTTGTCCAGACTGGCAAGTATCTGGGCTCTTGAAGGACTAAAACCCAATGTCATGAGAGAAACCAAACAACAACTCTACTGGAAGACCGCCAGCTCTCTCTTTAGCTGCAGCTGAGATAATCAGGATTACCTAGAGGAGAAGGGGCAGGTTTTCAAAAGATGCACATCCTTTAGGAGGAACGGGCACAAACTCCAAAATGGGGCCTCAAAGTCCACGGTGTAGGGACAGAGTCAACTGAGCCATGGTTCACCCCATGTCAAGGCTGCAGGAAGATGCTCCAGATCAAGTGCAAGGACCACTGACATCCATGGGAGCAGTGGTTTTGTGCAGGGAGTGACTTTTCCTCCATTGCTGGGCTCATTTTGGGGTTGAAGAGCCACCATGTGAGCTCCAGCCATGGCATCTTCTCCCTGGCAGGAGCAGGGCATCAGCAGGAGCCCAGTTCTGCCTGGGATTGCTCATTCCACATCCCCTGTTGAATATTTCCATGCAGCAGTTTGCTGACACCACTCTGGATACTCACAGCATCCCAGTTTTCCCTAAAATCAATCAGTCAGGCTGTCTACTTGGCAGAAACATCCCAACTGAGAGGCCAGGGCCAAGCTGGCAGCAACAAGAACCATCACCCCCAATGGGAGAGCAAAGGAATGGGCTGAGCAACCCCAACCCAAATACCTCACCCCGGGCATGGAGCAAAGAAGGCGTTCCGGGAAAATCTGGGCTGCCGGATGAAAGGCAAGTGGTTAACTCAGTGCCTTTTCTGTGCCGGCTTTCCAGTCCCGGCTTGCACGGGCTTCCTTGCGGACATCTGGCAGATGGGCTGAGCGAGGAATGTAATGAGTTGTGCAGATGGGAGGTACCGCGCTCAGGTTGCAGCCCGTGGGGCAGGGAGTCAGTGTTTTGTTTATAAACACAGGCGGGATGATTAAGATAAGAAGGGGATGGTAATTAAATTAAATTAAGGCTCTGGAAGTCGTTAGATGAGCCTGAAAGCATCACCAGTCACTTTAATTCTTACTTCTTCGAGACAGGGGCTCACTGTGATGGAGCATTGGAGGGTGACGGGGGGACCAGGAGGTTCTTTCATCAGCTCAGTGGGGAAGAAATGAACACTGTTATAGCCAAACAAGGCAGATGGGAGGGAGTCAGGTGAAAGGAAAGCACCAGAGCACCAGGGGATGGAGGGAAAGTCCTCAAAGGCTCTCCCTATGACCCTGGGAAAAATGTTCCTGGAGCATGAATGGGGAACTGTGGGATGAACAGCCAAGGCTTCCCCTGGGATTGCTGGTGGTGCAAAGAGGAGTATCGTGATGTTTGCAGATGTTGATTGGGCTGGAAATGCCCGTGCACATCCAGAACATCTCTATGGATGCTTAGGAATATGTTCATAAGCACCAGGATGAGCAAGGACAGCAGTATTGGGAAAGGCATCCCTAGCCTAAACTGTCTTGGGTGAAGGGGTGGCAAAGCCAGTTGCCCACTGAGTAAGAGGTAGGACAGCTCGGAGATAAAAGGGTTAGGAAGCATGACAGCTGATGTGCAGGTTCTGGATGTGGTTATGTATCCAGCATGGACACTGCAGCCGTACCTGTGCCAGCTCCAAGCAAAGGATGGCAACAACATCCAAAGCGCAGCAAACCCATCCTCCTGGGGCACCAAGGGCTGGTGGCCCTTCTCAGGGCTGCTGGTTTGCTGAGACATCCTGTCCCTATTTGTTTTTCTTTCCTGCTTGCAGTGGCCCTGATACACCTCTAGGCCTTAAATGCTTTCCCTGGTGCACAGGATGGGGTAAATTGGTCCTGGGAGATTTTGTACTAATTTGGGAAGAGGGAATGGGGTAAGAAGGACCGGATGCTGCTGGGCAGACTGGGTGGGGGCCTGAGGCAGCTAACACTTGGGTAAAGGATGCTCCATTGACTGCCCGTGACCCAGAGACTTTGATCCACTGCTGTTCCAGTTTGGGACCTGGCCCAGGAGTGCAGATATGATTTTGAGCTTAGGAGGTCTTCAGCTTGGTCTTCTGGTGCCAGACTTTGCAAAGGGCTATTGGGAAGTATGGAGGAAATATCAACAACCTTTGCAGCAGTAATTGCAGCCAGGATGGTGACGACAAATAACAGGACCCTTGGCTGAATACTTGGAGATGGAAAAGACCTTTTTCCCACCAAGTGTTTGCAGGGTGGTGGTTGATCAAGGCTGGGCTGGGGGAAGGGTTTGTGTCTTACAGCTGTGGAGGGAAGAGCAGGTAATTGGTTGCTGCATTGTTTCTAATTAGGGGAGAATAAAAGCCATCGGACAGAACATCCTGCTGATGGTCCTTAAGGTAGAGGTGAGCACGGCTCCCTAATCCTAGTTCAAGACCTTGGGAAACCACTGAAATGGCTTGCACCCATTTCTGGCTGCACATTGCGAACTGAAGGAAGGTGGGATGCTGATGTGATGTAGCAGGAGGGACCACACCAGTGAAGAGGATGTTGCAGCTAGAAGGATACACAGGAGGTTGTTATGAATGGGGCTGCTGTGATGCCCCCATCAGTGCAGGTAGGCACACACCACAGGGCAACCAGTGCACTTCCAAAGCAGGTTCCTCAGGGCCTATTAAACACAGAAGGTGACTTGCTTGCACTGATACATCTCCTCTTTGTCTACCAGCCCTGTGAAGCCTTTTTCCTTCCCCTGGGCTGTGGGGCTGAAGGGAGCAGGCTGGTGATGGGGAGAGCACAGGAGCCACCAGCCCTGCAGCATGCCGGGCTTGGGGCCAGCATTCCTGCTGCTGCTCTGCAAACAGCCCGCGTTTGTTCAGGCTGCTCGCAGCGATGAGGCACGAGCGTGCCAGGGCTTAAGGCTGCACAGCCAAGGTCTGGATTAGACTCCTGGCATGGGCTGAGTGCGTGGGGAGAGCTCATCATCCCTGTAGATGCAGGAGGTGCTGAACAGCAGCTCCAGGTGTGTGTTGAACTACAACCCTTGGTCCTTGTCACCCCATCCTGGCCATTGGGACACTGATTCTGTCTGCTGTGGCCCTAGGGGCAGGCAGAACTCCCCAGGCAGATTCCCTGAGCTCCCCAAGGGGGAAGCTGATTCCCCAAACACTGGCTGGGGCTCTGGTGTGGAGTACATGCTGGCTTTTGTCCTGCTGATCTCCCCAATTAGTTTCCCATCTCCTTTTTCTCCTCTTCAAAGCCCTAAACTTCATTAATCTGCTAAGGGGATTAATACCAGGCTGAGCTGGGGAGGATGGTGCCTCCTCGACCCTCTCCCATGCACAGCCATGCACTCTAATAGTTTTTGGCCATGCCGTCACAGCTGTTAGGGCTACAAAAGCCCTGAGAAATGTGATCTCCTGGGGCCCTTGTCCACCAGGCCCAGGCACCCCAAGCCCTTTTGAAGGCAGGAATGTGGCTGAGCATGACCGAGTTTGTCCCAGCAATGGCCCTGTGCTCTGCCCCCTGACCATCCCAAGGGGGAGTTAACAATGCCTGAAGAATTGGACCAGCCCTTGGGACCTTCAGCCCCCAGTGCCCCACTTCCATCCTCTATCTCCTGTGACCACAGAGGGTTTCAAGGTCAGGGATGGGTGGCACAAGACCCAGGAGTGTGTGCTGGAGGCCACAAATGGGATGAAACCCTGATCTAGGGCAATAAGTTTGGCAAAAGCGTAACTATTGTAGACCTTTGCCCATAATTGCTCTCTCTTGGGTGACAGTGGGTTGAATGTATACTGGAGGAGAGGTTTTGCACAATAACTGATGTGGGGCATGCGAAAGTGACCGGGATGCATGGGAATGCAAGAAAGCATCCCTGTGCATCACTCACCAGGACTCAGGGTCTTTTCTGGGCCCTTAAGGGAGATGGGTAATTGCCATGCATGATGCAGGAGGATGCTGGTTGCACCGGGAAGCTGTGGGAGCCCTGCTCCATATCCAAATGCCTTTTACCCTTATGCCAGAGGACTCCAAGCTCATGGTCCCCTCCCTGGTACCTGGGGTGCTGTGTCCCACGAGGAGGGAGCCCAGCTGTTGTTTTAAGCACTGCCTGCTGGAGACACTCCAGTCTAGATTTCAAAGAGGTTGCCAATTCTTTCCTTGGATCTGAGGTGGCTCAGTGGGATCGGGGCAGCTTTGTAATTTGAAACAATGGGGTTAGGGGGGATTGTGCTGCTGCAGCCCTGGCCATACAAGGAAAGAGGATCTCACTGTTTGTGCAGCCCTGCATTCCCCATCCTCCCCTGCCCCAGCCTGGGATAAGCAGCCCCCAGCACCCACTGGCATCCAGGAGTGTCCCTGTAGCACCTGATAGCTGAGGCTAGATGAATAACACCGTGATAGGGACCAGGCACAAGCTGGGTCCTGTCTGTCCCTGTGCTGCTGCAGGTTGGGTTTGGGTTTCTCTCCCTCTTGTTTTCTTCCCAGGGCTGAAACTCTATGCCGGGGTGGGAGATGCTCAGGGGAATTTGCAATGGCAGATGGTGGGGAAAAGAGAAAAGGATGGAGCACGCTGCCTGGAGGCACGGGAATACAACACCCTGGGAGGGAGTGTGGAGTGAACAGCCAAAGGTGACCAGCGTGAAATGCTTTTAATGTCAAAAATGTGTGGTGCTGCCCTGTCCTACACACTCACACACCTGCAGGCAAGGAACAATCCAGCTCCGGATGCCTTTTTCCTCTCTTTCTTTCTTTTTCTCCCGTTTGCTCTCTTCCCCCTCTAAAACAGAGATGTTTCCCCAGATGCACTGGTCCCCATCCAACAGATCCCTTTGTCTTGTCTCTTTGAATTATTTTTTCTTTGTACGCATTCACCATCTTCCCAGGCTCAGCACTGGATGTCTCATTATAAGGAACATACTGGTGTGCAGTGCCAAAACTCTTCATGGTGCTGACACAAAGGGATCCTTCCTAGTGTGAAGATTCTAAAAGCTAAATCTCAGCCAAGGGAAGACTGTAACATCAAGTCGAAGAGGACAGATACCCAAAGGGAATCCAGAAGTTTTGGAGTGATTTTAGGATTATAAGGAGTAAAATGGATGAAGGGAAATGGCAGAAGCAGTGCCAGGAGACTTCCAACCCCAAGTGTATCTTTTCCCATGCCAAATGTGTTATTGCCTCCTAGCTCTGTGGGGCCAGGTTTGCTTCCCATGGATGCTGTACCCTGGAGAGAAATGCAAGGGCTGCTCTGCCATGGACCACACACAGCCTTGCATGATGACAGTCCTGTTGTCCCTTGTTCAAGGGTGTGATTGTAGAATGGTTTGGGTTAGAAGGGACCTTTAAGACCACTTATTTCCAACCCTCTGACATGGGCAGGGACACCTTCCACTACACCAGGTTGCTCCAAGACCCATCCAACCTGGCCTTGGACACTGCCAGGGATGAAGCATCCACTCAGATGCCCCATCGTTGTGATGTCCTGGGCTGCCCGTGTCTCCCAGGCAGGCAGGTCCTGCTGAGCAGCCTGGCTGCTTGGCCAAAACCACTGTGCAGTGACTGAGGACTGGCTGTGTGCTGGACCATGGCTGTCCGGTTCCAATAGCACCATTTGCTTTTGCAAACTTGCCACTGATTTTGACCCACTTCCAGCCACACTTGGTCTGGTAGATGTTTGGGCTCCTGCTGTTTCCTGCCCCTTTACTCCAGCCCTGAAAGAGCACTTGGGTGCTCAAAACCAGATCCGTTTCTCCCAGCTGGCTTGAGCTGGTCTAGGAAAAGAAATGAGCTCTCCCAGCAGGCCTGCCCTCACTTAACTTTGCAAGAGGAAATTTTCTCCCGAGCTCCAGGGATTGCAGGACATTTTTGATGTGAGAGAGATATGGAAAGCAAACCTGACCTTTTCAACCACAGAAAGGCTGTTTCCCCGCAAGTCTGTGTTGCAGAAAATATTGGGGTTTATTTTCTTCCCAGTGCAGCACTGAAAACAAACATCCAAACCTCAAGCTTTGCTACAAAGCACAATTGTCTCTCTGGACCAGCTCTTACACATTTCTATCCGGCCCTGCCTCCCTGTGCTGCTCTCTGCCCCTCTGCAGGTTCAGGGAGTGTGGTAGGATCAGCCTGGGAAGTTATTTTGTTCCCACCAAACACCTTGGATAGTACTGGAGTCCTTTTATTGCTGGGATGTCATTCACACTGTGCTTGTTTAACACACATACCAGCTGCCTCTTTTCATGCTACTGCTCTGAGAACGGAGATTCATGAGCGCTGAGCTCATCTGAAGTCCACAGGAAGATGGGCTCAGATGGGGATGTGGGATGTAAATCCTCTTGAACACTGCATATATTTGTATCTGCATCTGAATTTGCATCCTCTCATGGAAAGGTTCCCTCGTCATGGTGCATTGGGGAGGTGCAATGGATCCCTCATAGGTTGAATTACAGAATCATAGAGTAGTTAGGGTTGGAAAGGACCTTAAGATCATCCAGTTCCAACCCCCTGCCATGGGCAGGGACACCTCACACTAAACC
>JAOEHY010028148.1:0-20711 GCA_025447955.1 Psilopsiagon aurifrons | reverse complement strand
ACTTGTTCCAACAGTTCCATATCCTTTTTATGTTGAGGACACCAGAACTGCACACAGTACTCCAAGTGAGGTCTCACAGGAGCAGAGTAGAGGGGCAGGATCACCACCTTTGACCTGCTGGTCACACTCCTTTTGACGCAGCTCAGGATACGGTTGCCTTTCTGGGCTGCAAGCACACACTGCCAGCTCATGTTCATGTTCTCATTGATCAACACCTCAAAGTCCTTCTCCACAGGGCTGCTCTGTATCTCTTCTCTTCCCAATCTGATTAATGATGTGATCAAAGCTGGTGTTTTCATCCCAGATTCCATCCCATTTGCTGCAGAACGAGGAGGCGCAAGCTGCTTGAGTATGCACCTCACATGCTAGAAATCAGGCCATGTTCTGTACCCAGCTTTAAACTGCTCAAGCAGCTGCCAGACTCTGCGCCATCTCTCTGGAACTGTCATATAAGAGTCACCACCTGAGGCAGGGCGACAGAAGGGGACAGCCCTGGGATGGGCAGCACCAGCCCTGCCACCAGCTCTGCCTGCCGCCAGTGGGTCCAAAGGGGTGTAGGGGGCCACCATGTGCCATGTTTGCAGGATCCTTGCAGGTGTTTTTAGGATGGAGGTGGCACGTTGAGTCTGGGAACAGATCTGTCCATGTACAGTGGAGGACAATGTCCTTCCTGGCATAGGGCAGCAGCAGTATACTGTCCCAAAGGACAGCTGGCAGGTGGCAGGGGCCTGACTCTCCCTCCACCGCAGAGATGAGGGGTAGGAGACAGGAGGCCCTCGGCCAGGGGAGATGTGCTGGAAAACTGGGAGGGGATCTGCCTCAGCAAGAAATTCGGGTATTAAAATAACTTCCATCTTCCAGGTTGGAAACACATCCCAGCTCTCGCCTTGCAAGAGGCGTTGTGGGCAGATGCCCAGCTGCCTGCAGCTCCCACTGGCACCAATCCATTGCGCCATGGGGACAGTCCTTGCAAGCTCTTTCTTGGCCATCCAAGGAGCATGGAGAGCGTGTGTGGAGATGGCACCGGCCCAGGCTGCATGACACAGCCCGGGCAGCTCCCTCCAGCAGGAGGGACGGGGTTATGAGACTGCTCAACCCCTGGCTAGCCCTGGGAATATGGGCTGGCTGCAGCCGGCTCGGCACAGCCCGGGTGCTTACCGAGGCTGGGGCTTTGCTCTGGTTCCCCCTCACCCTGCGGCTCCAGTCCCGGCCGTGCCGCAGCACCCCGTGGGTCTGCAGCTTGGCCAGGACCATATGTCCCTGCGATGCCGCTGCGGTGCTGCTGCCAAGGCTGAGCATCGCTTCCCTACACTCCCGCTCTTGCAAAAGGGGGATGGAGGGACAAGGGACCCTGTGTGCACATCCTTCGCGGGGGGGAGGAGTCTTTAACCCCCTAAGGCCAAGGCTGCACTTCCACCCTGCCTGAGGACCTGCTGCAGCAGTGGTGGAGGAGGCTTTAGGGAGTCCTCCTCTCCCGCTCAGCCCCACACCCGCTAATCTCTGTTCCTCCACCCTCCTATCTCTCTGCCCCCCACGGGAGCTGGAAGGGCATTCGTTTTGCACTGGCACAGGTCCATGTGGAGCCCGGCTGCCAGGTGGGGAGAGGAGGTAAGCCTGAGCCAAAAACTATAGGAACTATAGTTGGGGGTTGGAACTAGATGATCCTAAGTCCCTTTCCAATCCTAACTATTTTATGATTCTATGAATCTATAGAGCAAGGCATGTGAAGCTCAAGATTTAGTTGTCCTTCTTCTCCCACCATCTGTCCCCCAGAGCACTGTGCCTTTCCCATATGCTGGCAGGGCCAGGCTGGCCAGGGGCAAGGCCAGAGTGAAGCAGCAGATGCTCCCAACTGCAGCAGCCTCAGCCTCAGGCATTGTACCGAAGCCCCACTGCTCCAGGGAGAAAGATGGGGCTCTGGCCACTCCAAAAGCCTCCCCAAACCCATGCATTCCCCAGCATGTGCTGCTGAGTCCACATCCTCCCAGTGTCCCCATCCAGCCACGGCCCTGCAAGGGATGGGCACAGGTTGGGACTCAGCCACCATGCAGGACGTGACCCATGAGAGTGATTCCGCCAAGGGTACCCATCATGGGCATCATCCATCACCACTATAAGAATGTCAGTAGGGCAGCACCATCCCCACTGCTGATGTTCTTGCAGCGTTGGGAGCAGAAGAACATGTAGGGAACCTGTAGGGACCCCTGGGAGACCCAAGCCCACTGGAATTGGTGAGCAGGTTATAAGAAGAGCCAGACTCCTGGTCCAGCTGGATTGCTGCCTCCTCACAGCCCTCCTCCATGGTGCTAGCCTGCACTTCACAGTTGGGGAAACTGAGGCTCATCATGTGAGTACATGTCCCAGCCAGGCCTCATCCAGGACGTGGGGCTGTCCTCCCTGCCGGATGTCCTTCCATGTCTGACATCAGTGTGGAGGTGGAATGTGACAGTTGTCTAGACACAAACAACTTCTCCAGGGTTCCTTCTGTGCACCCCGTGATGGCTCCATCCCTTTCCCCAGATCTGGAGACAGTCAGCAGCCCTGCTCCTCATCCTTAGGCTCCTCCATCCTGCAAACCCCCCAGAGTGTCCTCACCTCCTCACTGAGCAGAATTGTACCTATTTAATTTAAGGTGTGAAATGATCTCATTAAATCAGTGCTGGACTTTTGGTCCAAACTGCTCCTACAGCTAATGAATGGCTCACTTCCACTGTTTCATCCTTCTGTTTCCTTCCTTTCTTTTTTTGGCTTGGTTTCCAAAGCAAACAAGGTTTCTGCAGTCCTGGTATGTGTGGGTATGTCTCTCTGTCCAGCTCTATAACTTTCAAAGCCAGCAGACAATTTCAACTAGAGTCAGTGGAGAGATGGGGAGTTCAGAGATACCCATTGTGTCCTGTGGGAAGGAATGGGAGATGCTGCATCCCCAGCCTTGCCTTCACTGGAAACAGAAGAAGCCAGATTGGAAAAAAAGCTTTGAGACACAGATCACCAAGGCAGGGCTCACACACACCAGCCCCAAGAATAATTTGAGCTTTCCTACTGGAAATCTTACCTGAACCAGCTGCTGAGGATGGTGCACTGCAGGAGCCATTATGACCAAAAGCTGTATTTTAAAATACTGAGGAAGAGCAAAGGAAGAGCAAGAGCCGAGCAGTGCAAAATGTGGCCAGGGCACTGCTGGGGAGCTGTGACAGTACATACAGCTCAGCCAGCTAGGAGTCACCCCTATGGATTGATATTAAACCCTGCCAGAAAATCAATGTGGAGTTGCTTTCTAGCCTGGATCTCTCCCTTGGGAACTGGCAGGCTGAGGGATGCTGTTGCATGGCAGTGAAGATGACCTGACCCCAGCCTCTCCCCTGTACCACCTTGCATCAGGCAGGGTCTGCCTGGCACAACTGACTGGCAGTAGCAATGCCACGGGGTCCCAGACATGCTAGTCTGTCCCAGCCTTGCTCTTCCAGCAAGATTGCAGTGCCTTCATCTCCTCCTTGCTCCCTCACTCCTCCCTTTCTTGGCCGGGTGTTTTCTGGCGCAGGTGCACTCGGTCCCCATCACCACTGCCCTGTTTTTAATTAGCTGATAAAGAAAGCATCCTTTTGAAGCAGGTAGGGGATTCCTCGCATCCCTGGCATTGCTGGGCTGCCTGGCTGTAACCCTATTCCAGTTAAAAGCTTTCTGCACCCAGCCAGGCCCCACCGGGCCTCTGGCTTGCCCCACACCTGCAGGCAAATTCCCGCGGGCTGCCCGCTTGGCCACTGGTGCAATTACCCAACGTGATGATTAACTGGGGAGCACAAGGGTAGACAGGTGCTTCGCTCTGCCAGGAGCCAATGTTTTACCCCCGGAGAGGGGCAGCTGGGCTCCCTCACCCTTGGGCAGCCCATTACCAAAGCCAGGGCCATGGATGGGTGCTGGGGGGACCTGGGTCTCCACATGGAGACATGCCATCCCCGTACCCATCTCAGAAACCATGTGCTGCTGGGCATAGGGCTGGTTCCTCTGCTCCTCCCAGCCCACAGGCAATGGGTTCATGACTTGCAGAAAGAAAACCAAGCAGTGGTGGCCTGGTGTCCTCTTCAGGGCAGGGTCTCTGCTGCCTGGCCTCCAGCTGCCCAGAAGGAGAACAGGGGAATGCACTGACGGCATTCAGATCCTGCTTTAAATCAATTGCTTCACCCTGGCAGCTCTTTCTCCGCAGTCCCATGTTACATTCTATTACTCAGTCATGAGGAGAATGATTCTGTTTTCCTTCAGCAGTTTTGGTTCTTTTTCCTCTTTTCTTTCTTTCTTCCTTTCTTTCTTTGGGCGAAGGATGGGGTCAGAGCAAATATTCATTTCCACGGTTCCAGCTCATTGGGAACAATAAGGGCAGTAAACAGAGGGCAGCATTGCTCAGGAATGCAAAGCATTTGCCTGAGGTTTAAAATTACTAATTTTTTTTACAGACAAGAATATATATTTTTTTAGAGACCTTTAAGGACAGGCCAAATTCTGCTCCCCCATATAGCTCCCTCCCCAGCACCCCTAAATCCTTCCCCTTCACTGGGTTTGTTGCAAACTGGCACTAAGAGTGAGAGGTGATGGACGGTTTGGTGAGTGGGGGGATGCTACAGGGCAGAGGGACCCTCCGGGTCACATGTGCCCTCCCCTGGTGCTGCTGGGCGAGGCCAAGCTGACACCGCACAGGAGCCACATACTGCCCGTCAGCACTGAGGGCAGAGGACAGCAGGGCCAATCTGCACAGAGGCAGGACAGCTCCCCCTTTCCTGGCCACCCAGGACCTTCCCAGTCCAGCCAGGACAATTCCCACCTCTGTCAGTGGAGCAGGCACTCACAGATTGCTGTGCCCTACCACTGCTGTGCCCCAGTCTGGAGGTGCTGCCCGTACAGCACAGGTACCATGCCATCCCACATCCCTATGCTCCTGCCAGCTCAGAGCATTCCCTTCCCCCTTGCTGCAATGCAAGCCCTATTGCTGCTTCTCCTGCAAACAAGAGTTGGTCTGGGAAGGTTGAAGGGATGCAGGAAAGCAGGGACTTCACTTTACAAACTCAGCTGCCCAGTGCCACAGCCTCATCTGGCAAGGGGTGAAGTCTCCATCAAGTCCTCTCTCTTGGAGGAGGCAGGAACACCAGGAGAGTCAGCTGAGGACGTTCAGGCTCACAGCTTCACTTCCAAGTGAAAAGGAGGAGGGAAGCATTGTTTTATTGAGAGCAATTGCTTTCACAGTCCTGCCCCAGTAGACATGCATGCATCCTGTCTCGGGTCTGATTAGCTCCAGATCTGCACATGCTGTCTGTGTGGGGATGGCTTCCCCCAACTCCTGCAGCCCCCCTCGCCCTGGGGCCACCCCCTGCTGACCTTCCACCCCATGTCCCCAAAGACATCCCAGCTCCACTCGCAGGGAGCAGCTGCGGTTCCCCCCATCTGGTTCCTCTTTGCAGATCCAGCTCCCAAACATTTTGTTGCTCACATGGAGGCTGAATGAAAACATTTGGGCCCTTTCTCTTTGCTCGCCTCTTCCTCTCCATGGCCATGAAAACTTCACTGTGGTGGCATGCATACTGCCCAGGGGCATCAGGCTCATCTCAGCCACTGTCCCCTGCAGGACACCAGGCAAAGGCCACTGCAAGCCACATGCAAGGCCCTGCAGCAGGACCAGCATGGGCTGAGGGATGGATTTGGAGACCAGATGAGCCCCCAGCTGGTGTAGTTTTCTTCCATGGGCCTTTTACAACAGCCAAACAACTTGAAGAGTCACAAACCATGAAGGAGTACAGCAAAAAAACTCCATAAATCAAGTAAAAAGGCATAGACATAAAGCTGGGAAGACATTTGCCTTTTGTTGTTTCTTCGGACAGGCTTAGCATTTAAAGGCTTTTATCTCCTTTTTAATACCTCTTCAGGTGGGCTCCAAGCCAATAGGTATCTCATGTCCTTACTCTGAGTTACATTACATCACAAGGAAAAGAGGCTGGGAACAGATCATGAGGAGAATGCAACCAATGCGTCTGCTCCCACTGCTGGGAGGACTCACCTCTGCCAGAGCTGCCCTCACTGTGCCTGTGGGGGAATTTTCCTGCCCTCAGCACCGCAGCCTGTTGTCCAGTCTTAGCTGGTGGGAGAAAATGCCCTGTCTAGGTCTTAGGTGATGCTTTGCAACAAGCCAAAGGGACCACAATCCTTCTGGATTTTGATTTGGCTCACAGCCATGCCCACTCTAAAAGCCTGGATCCCAGTGCTCAGATGATGGAGAGGAGTCTGGAAATGTCAAGGGCCTGTGTAAACAGCTAGGGAAATCCCATCTTCCTTCCTAACAGACCCTTAGCACATCCCCTCTATTCCCGTGTGCCAACAGAGACACCAAACCTGTCTCCTCTGAGGTGCAGCAAGCCAGAAGCACCCAATGATGGTACAACAGGAGACACAGTCACCCCCAGGAACCCTGAACCCTGGTGCCTTCAGGATGGGGGATGCTGCCAGGGTGGAGGAGTGGGGTTATTGTGGAAGAATGCCAGGGGAAAAGCTGCCATGGCCAAATCAGCCCTGGGAGGCAGGCGGGAGCTCAGGGTGAGCTCAGGGTAAGCTCGCTGCTGCTGTGAGGGCGGCGAGGGGAGTGCAGGGCATCCCCACTCCAGCGAGCAGACCCCTCTGCAGGGTGACTAGCCCTGCTGCAGTAACCCACAGTTTCAGGACAGGCTGTTCGTGCCATAGAGCCAGATTTGCTTAATAACAGGCATTGAATTGGATGTGCTTTTTGTGCAGTTCCCTGCTGACACCAGACATCGCCTGCATGATGAAAGACCTCTGCTCCCTTCAGGCCAGCACCCCACAGCTTCTTCCCCAGACCTTCTGCTGGAAAGGCTCCCATCCCCCCACAGAAGCTCCTGGGGGGTGTTGGGCACAGGGCACAGGGCTAAGGTGGCCTCTGGACCCCATCTTACCTATCCCTGCAAGAATTCTCCCCAGAATGGAGTCATGATCCCCATAGGATAACAGCACTGTGATTGGGTCATGAGTGGGGTCACAATGCTAGGAGTGGGGCTGTGGGCTCACAGTGGGCTGCGTCCCAGCAACCCCCTGCTCTCACGTCCCCTGCAGCCAGGCTGGGTGGAGGCTGGATGGGCACATCTGCATCTGCAGGTGGCTGCCCTCTCTGCTCCTCTGCTCCCCCAGCTCTCCATCACCCATGGTCTCTCCTGTACCAGCTGAGAGAGCTGAAGATGGGCTGTAAGAGGTCAAGGCTCCTTCTGCAGGACTTCCATCCCGTAGGGACCCAGGGTGACCAAAGCCTGCGGCAAGCAGCTTGGCCCCTGCTCTGCTTAGCCTCCTAGCCCAGACCCAGTGTTCAGCAGCAACTGGGCAAACTGGTTTCTCCCAGTGGGACTCCAAACTCTGCTGAAAGCCAGAGGCTGTTGTTGCTGGAAGATGGGCTTAGATGCCCAAAGTTTATCTTGGTATTTGTGCAAGAAATGGAGGGATCCAGGCACAGCTGTATGCAGCAGGCCAAAATGAGGGGTCACAGCAGAGCTGTGCTCCCAGTGTCCCCTTAAGCAAGAACTTTGCGGTCATGTGCAAGAAAGCCCCACTGCCCCATTCAAGCCAAGCATCTTCTGCTTGGACATCAGACTGGAAGGCCAGCCATGGGCTGGCAGGAGATATCATGGAGGGAACACACAGAAGGGAAGAAAAGGGAAGAGATACAGCACACAAAGGGTTAAAGGTGTTCTTCCCACCCAGCATGCGCAGTGTGCCAATCCTCCCAGCCATCTGTTTGAAATCCTTTCTGCTATCTCCTGAAAATATTTACAGTACACGCAGATAAATTAGCTGTAGCGCTTATTATGTTTCCCTGGAAATATATACAGCAGTTAAAGATGTTTAAAAAGAATCGCCGAAAGCCGTCTCTTTACTATATCTGGAAGATATTCCACATGCAGGGAATTTACAAGGCTGGGTGGTGGGGAAATCACATTTATTTTCACTCGAGTGGAGAAAGTTAAAGGACCCTTCACTGGAGTTTATTTTCATCTCTACTTGTGAGACAAGGAGCCAAGGTTGGCTTGGAGCAAGCCAGCACATCGAAGCTGGGGCTCTAAGGCAGGTTGGGGTAGAGTGAGGATAGAGACCAGGAGCTTGGTGGCACCATGAGCTTACAGACACAAATGGGTACGGACTAGCTATGCAGATGCAGGCTCCTCATGCTACTGCTGTAGGACATGCTGTCTGATGGACCTGGGCTGTGCCTCCAGGGAAAATGGGTGATGTGGAAGTTGGGAACACCATTGCCAGGTACCCATGCAGGTTCAGAGGGTGGGACATCTCTATCAGTTCAGGCTGCCTGGTCCACGGTTAAGGGCTTTTCTCCTACCAGGGGGATCCTAGTTGATCTCATTCCTCACAGGCCTTTTCTCACAAAAGGCGTGCCTGTCCCCTTGCCCCCAGACACACATTTCTGGGGCACTGAAAGTGTCCAGAGGCCACACTGTTCCATCAGAAGAACAATATCCTCCATGCACACATCTCAGCCAAAGCAGCCTGAGAGTTGCCCACATTCCCAGTGCCAGCCCAAGTCCTGATCTTCTGTCAGGACAAG
The DNA here is from genome assembly GCA_025447955.1 of Psilopsiagon aurifrons. Classification (NCBI taxonomy): domain Eukaryota; kingdom Metazoa; phylum Chordata; class Aves; order Psittaciformes; family Psittacidae; genus Psilopsiagon; species Psilopsiagon aurifrons. Next base: position 12,112 of record JAOEHY010028148.1, on the reverse strand, counting down.
GTGATAGGGCATGGTCACAGCCAATGACTGCTTTGTGGGTTCTTGTCTGGCAGAGAAAAGCAAAAGCTGGTATCTCCATGAACAATTTTCTTAATAGCTTTCAGGTGAAAATCAAAGTGATCTTTAAACCCAGCGCGGAGGCACCAGCTGTCACAGATTCTCCCCATCTCCAGACTTCAAGTCTGACGCTTCTCAAATGTCTTTTACTGAAGTCCCCACATCTCCAGTCTAGGGTGAAAAGGCTTTGGTGGGTAGTCAGTTCCTATAGCCAATGTTGTCATGTCCATTGAAAGCTCATTGATTGGATCATTCTCTTCCCCAAAGGCTTCTCCTTTGGCTGAGGTTTTCATGGTAAAGACACCTGCCTGCTAGAAGTCAAAGACCAAGGTCCTCAAATGCACTCGTTGCCTCACGTTCACTGACCCTACATTAGACGACAATATCTTCTGGGCCACTGGCATCAAGATCTGGAACTGAGCTGCTGGCCTTGACGTAAAAAGCTTTGGGAAGCCATTTGCTAATTCCCCTGAGTCACTTGCTCCTTCTGGCTGTTTTGAAATTCATATCTAATGAGTGGTTTGGGTGAAGGAATTCTGCAAAGATGCAAACAATTCCTTTGCCAAAATAAATTGAGCCAGAGCCGGGCTTATAAACATATAAATCATTTATAGTTTTTAGCTTGCAAACAAGATGCATGTTTCTTCTTAAGGATTTGTGGGAGAGCAGAAGGCAGTAGGGGAAACAGGGGGAGCCAACCAAAGCTCCCTCCAAAGGCACCCCATGCCTTCCTTGAGTACAGTATGGGGCACCAGTCACCCTCCAGAAAGTCTCCAGGAGGAGGGAGCTCCAGAAAGTCCTCCAATGTCTCCAGGAGTCTCCAGGAGAGGAAGCTGGGCTCTCCACCAGCTTTGTTGGTTACTGGTGCCTCAAAAACAATCTGCAGCAAATTAACCAATTCTTCACTTTTGCTCCAAGTGAGGGATGCCATTCCCTGGGCCAGGCAGGGAGGAGAAACAACCTTGGAGTTAAAGGGCAGTGCACAGAAGACAGCCATGCTACACAGGGCTGGGCAAATGTGCACATTTTGCTCTATGTGTGCTTCATGCGGGGTTGAGATGGGACAGCAGAAAAATGATGTCAGCTACCAACACTGGGACATGTGTGGCCCTTTGCTTTGGGAGCCATTTGCCTAGGGGCTGTGAGGTGGCACACCTGTGCCTTGGGACAGGAACTGCTCTCATAGAAGCGTTTTGCATAAGTCTTGTGCTAACCATGTTTTTCCCTGATAAAGTGTTCCAGCTTGGTCAGATTTGAGCATATTCCAAGGACACAAGACAAATCTCAGCCTCCCTTCCCTCCCTAATTGCCAAATTGCTTCAAAGGCAGAATTTTAAAACAAAATAAGGACAAATGCTTTATTTTCATTATCCCCTTTCTTGGAAAGAGCCATGCTCTCCAGCTGAAATTTTCCTCCCCCCCAAAAAAAAATTTAACTGGAGGCTGCAACCCACCCTGCAAAACAAAACAGAACTACCACCCAGCCTGGGATGGTTCGGCAAAGCCAGCAGCAATTGCAGGCAGGATTTTACAGAAGGAAGCCCCAAGCATCCTTAAAAGTAGGGAGCACCTCCAGCTCCCCACCCAAGCACATGGAGCCTGTCTGTGGCAAGCCCAGAGCCCAGTCACTTTGTTTATAGGATGTGCCTCTGTCTTTCAGGGGCTCTTTCCCTTTTTTTTCTTTTTCCCAGGCCTGCTGAAGCCAGACAGATAACCAAAACCGTTCCTCACTTTCACAGCAGATAAGCTAATTGTCGGATGTGCCCTTTGAGATAAGTAGAGCCTGGGTTTAGGAGGGAACATGTGTTCTTGGGAAACACCATCAACCAGCATGATGTGTGTGATAACCCCGGGACATGCACACTCCCTCCCTGGAGAATTGGGGCATCCCTCGGCAGCAGGGGCTCAGGGGCAGCTGCCTGGGACCACAGCGGTGTGTTTGGTGCAGGGATGTTCCCCTGCCTCCCTGTTCCTTTGCTGCTGAGCAAGGAAATGTTGTAGTGCAGAGCACCACTAGCTCCTCCCAGAGAGAGATACAGCACTTCAGAGGCTTTGCAATTAAGCAGAAAGATTAACACTTATTGAAACCTCAAAAAACTTGCCCTGAGTTTAGGAAATGTAAGGACAGGCTGCTGGTGATGAGGATTCCCTGGAGGTGCTGAATCCCTGCCCAGAGCATGAACACAGGCAGGAGGGTATCTCCCTCCAGTCCCTGCAGAACCATATGGCTTCATCAATGGTAGAGCAACTGATCTGTGACTGGGGAAGCCAAGGCACCAGGGGCTGAGGGTCAGTCTTGACAGAGCTGAGCAACAGAAAGCCATGGGTGACCCTGCAGATGGGTCACTGATGGGCTCTTCTCCACCAACCAAAAATCTCCAGAGAGGGCCTGTCACCCATGCACAGCCTCCAGACCAAGGCTGCAGCCAGGTTTCCCAGGGAAGAACTTCTGCCTAAGAGCTCATCTCAGTCTCCCTCTGTCAGGTTAAAGCCATTCGCCTTGTCCTGTCCCTACAGACCCTTGTCCAAAGCCCCTCTCCAGGTTTCTTGTAGCCCCTTCAGGCACTGGAGCTGCTCTAAGGTCTCCCCTTAAGGAGCCTTCTCTTCTCCAGGCTGAACCAGCCCAGCTCTCTCAGCCTGGCTCCAGAGCAGAGCTGCTCCAGCCCTCGCAGCATCTCCATGGCCTCCCCTGGACTCGCTCCAACAGCTCCACGTCCCTGTTGCGCTGTTGCCCCAGAGCTGGATCAGGACTGCAGCGGGGGTCTTCCCAGAGCACATCAGAGGGGGAGAATACCCTCCCTCTACTGCTGCTCACGTTCTGGGGATGCAGCCCAGGACACAGGGGGGTCTTGGACCCAAGCCCTCTCTAAATCTGGGTCATGGGGAGCCTCTCAGCACACTCAAGTGCAGGTCTGAGCACTGGGGATGCTCAGCCCAGGATGGCTTCCAGAGCTGGAAATGCTCCATGCATTCCAGCTCATGGTACTACCACCCACAGCCATACCTGCAGGAGGAGCTGCACCACTGCTGTGATCCCACCATCCCCATTCGAGCAGATCTCCAGGGCTGTGGCAAGGCTCCCTGACAACCCCTGGCAGGCAAGCCACCCTTGCTCGGCTGTCCCTTCTCTCCCTCCCCCTGAACAGCCATCACTCACCAGGCTTTGATTACGGCCACAAAGGAGCCTTGGAGGAACCACAGGGAAGCTGGATGGAGGCAGGCAGATGATGAAAGAGCTGTCAAATGGGATTAAACAGTAACCATCTCCCCTACTGCTGGGCAGCGGGAAGGGGGACAGATTGTACTGGATTGTAATGCAGGAGCCCTCCTGCTGCTGAAGCCTGCCAGCCCCGTCCTCCCGCAGGCAGTGGCACAGCCGGGCAGCGGGCCCTGAGCCGAGGTGGCAGTGTGGGCAGCGCTCAGCAGCCCTTCTTACATGCACCCATATCCCACAGCACCACCCCAAGCCCTGGGGGAGACCCCTGCATCTGCTGAGGGAGCTATTCCCCAGCTTCCCAGGCATCCGCAGGGGATGTAGCACATATGGGCATGGAGGCCTTGTGAGCCCTCTGGGAATGCAGCTGTCCAACATCCCAACAAGCCACTTCTACAGGATCTGAAGACCAGCTTTGCTGCTGTGCATCCCAGCATGTGATTAAACCCCAGGCAAGGACTCCCCCCCAAAAAAATGGTGCTGCCTGGCATAGCCAGGCATCTCCTTACTCCTTGTGCATCTCCTAGGTTTTGGATGTTCTGACACCCCGTCCCACGGCCGCTTGTCTCCGCAATGGGTGAAACAGCAGGGTAGACCTTTCCCCACGGCTGAATAGAGCCAGAGGCTGGGAGCACTAGGATGTGCCTCCCCACAGTTGGAAGACAAGCAGGAGATAGGCTGGGGGAACTGACCCTTTGCTTTCCAAGCACCCAGGAAGCCCTGATCACCCACCACTTCCCCATGCCCACACCGCGCAGGAGCCCCAGCTGGGTGCTGGGGGGCAGGACCCTCCCAGACCCCCAAGTGCCACAAGTCCTCACCACCCACTCTGCTAGCAGCACCTCCAGTTTCTCACAGCACCCTCTTTTCTGAGCCATTCGTCATGGCCCACAGCACAAAAGCCAGGGAGAGAAAGAAACAAGGAGTAGGAAAAGGAAGGAAGATTAAAAAAAAAACAGAATAGGGAGAGAAAGGGAGCAAGAAGGGGAGAAAGAGGGAGGACAGGGTGTGAAAAGAGCCAGCTCTGTGAGAGGGGAGGAGGGGAAATTATGAAATAAATGAAGCACCTCGGTGGTTGGGGGGCACTGGAAGACAGCCCTACCACGGCTGAATTTTAAACGTCTGCTGCACAATCGGTCCCATTTTGCGAAGAGAGGAAGCTGTGTCCAAAGACCCTCATGTTTATTCATGTTATGCCTCGCTGACCCCTCCCACCCTATTGTCTGGGGGCATTTATTTGGGGGCATCTGTCTGGCCCGATGAATGGCAGAGGGGTAATAAATGGGCTGGTGGGGCCGGGTAGGGGAGCTGGCGAGCCAAGCCAGGCGGTGGGCTGCCCTGTCTCCTGACCCCCTTCCTGCTCCTCATCTCAGCCACATGCCACATGGGGAGGTGTCGCTGCCTCCCATGCTGTCCCCAGGAGACTGCAGGCAGGGCTCCCTGAAGACCTATGGCAGCCCAGAGGTGGCAGGGTGAGAGGAACAGGGACACGTCTGGAGGGGCAAAGCTGGGTGGTGAGGGGACTGGGTGCTGCTGGAGGCTAGGAGAGCAAGGAGTGGGTGTCCCCAGGGCGCCAGTGGCAGCAAAGCCAGGACAGAACACAGAGCATGGCATGCCACCGGGAGAAGCAGCATGGGATAGGGCTCACTGAGGTCTGGGAGCAGCAACCAGCCCCTCCATGGTCAGCAAGAAAGAGCAGATACAGCTGTTTCAGGCAAAGGAGGACCTGATTGAACTACACAGAAGGGCAGGAGGCTCACTGGGGACAGGGTGGGTAGTCTCCAGGGGAAGCCTGCATGGCAAACAGGAGAGCTGCTTCTCATGTCAGCTGGGCCAGGCCATTGCTCTTCTGCCTCTCTTGCTGGACAGGAGCAGCTTCCTCTGATGGAAACTCTTCTTCCTTCTCTCTTGGTGGGACACAGTCCTCACAGGGAGCAAGGAGGAGCTGCACATCAAAACCAACCTTGGTCTTGACAAGGGGCTCAGACACTTCATAGCACAGAAGCAAGCTGCTGGGGTGTCCTGGAAACAGGGGAACCCATGGGAAACAGAATTTTCTGTGTCCCATGGGTCCCCCTGGCTCTGTGGGCATCAAAGACAGCCAGCAGCTCTCCTGGCAATGGGACTGGCAGAGGCGTGCAGACAGGGCGGTCGAGCTGATGCAGGCAGCTTGGCTCTCCATACCAGCCTTTCCTTCACCTTGCGCTGAAGGGAGCCAACTTCCATCCCCACCCTCATCTAGGGAATGCCCGCTGGATGCAGGGGTGATGCGCATTTGCATTCAAAGTCATTAAAAGATGACCCAGCTGGAAGCTGAAGCTCATCAAATTCAACCCTGATATAGAAGCTACAGCCTTGCAGCTGCCAAGAAGAGGAGCAAAAGAAAGAGGTGGCTCTCGATGGTGCAGCCATAAGAGCCATCTCCCCAAGCGCACACTGTCACCCAGATGCTGGCAGAGATGACAAGATGACGGGGGGGGTACCAGGGCTGCCAGGCAACCACCTACATGACAGATGCTGGGATGCTCCTGCCTGGGCACTCTGCACTTGAGGAGGGTTGGGAGCACTGGGCAGGAAGAGCAGAAAGGAAGAACCATGCTGGCCGGCAGCTCAGGGAGCAGATGGTGCCATGGACCAGCCACCTCCCGCGCAGGCCAGGAGCCAAAGTGATGGTGCAGCTCCCCACCAAAACCCACCAGCTCTGCTGGGACTGGGCACAGCCGGGAGCTGGGTCCCCGTGCCCCAGTTCCCCCCACAGAACAAGGGTGTCCTCACTCCTGATGCAGTGAGCATCACATTGCCACATGCGCACCCCACTTGCAGTGGTCACTAGAAGCTGTTGGAGCCATGTCTGCACCTTGGTCGCTGTCAGAAGCCGCTCAGCAGTTTGCTTGCAAGCTCTATCCAGAAAAGTATATTTGGAAGGGCATTAGGTTATTGGCATAAACGTTGTCTCATAGCCATATAAACCCAAGAACAGCTGCCAGCTGCACTTCCCTGTTTACTTCTGTTCCCAGACCTTTGCAGAAACCTCTTTGCAGTCACAGTCAGCAGTGCTCAGGTCCCTTCTTCTTCTGCCCCTGTGCTGGATGGCTCCTGCCTTGCCCCTTCCAACGCCCAGACCTCTGTGTGAGTTAGTATTCCACCTGAATTGGGGTCTGCAGCACGTTTTGGGAGCACACACAGGTCCCAGTGGGACAGCAATGCTGGGTAGCAGATCTCCAGAAGGCCAGGTGAGGGATGTCCCCTGGCCACCAGCCTCTTGGGACAACTGTTGAGATGGACAAGCTCAGTGGTGCTGCTGAGGATTCTGGTTTCAGTAAGGCTGTTAAATGCTTGTAACCACCATCCCTAGGATTCTGCCACTAGAGCTTCACCTTCTCCTGGTTTGGGTGACACCACACTCACTGGAAAGAAAGCAGGAGGAGGTGGTGGAAAATAAATTGATTGAAAAAACAGCCTGTGCCTCAGTCCTGCAAAATCAAATACCTCCTGAGACAAAGCGGTAACAGGGAGGTGATGTGACAAGTTGGCAGCCTCCAAAACCCTGTCTCTTCTCTGCTCAGGTGTCATGGCAGAGGGCATGCACGGAGAAGATTACCATGGGCAGGAGAAGATGGCGACCAGATAAGCTCCTCACCCACTTTCATGCCACCAGCCTGCATCCCTACACCGCCAGCGAATGTTTTGGAGACCTCACTTCCCACTAATGAGATGCTTCCTAGGTTGTAATTTGGACAAGTTGGCTTCGGTTGAGAGAAAACCAGAAGGAAAATCCTCCCAGTCCTTCCGGCTTCTGTAATTGAATGCAAATTGCTCGGTAAATATCTGCAGCCAAAGACCCTGCGGCCACAGAGGGGAGCTGGGAGTGCCGAGCTCCAGCCGGGATAGTTTCTGCCACGGGGTGATTTTTCCGGCATGCATGCTTGGCTCGTCATGACAAAGGGAGAGAGCCGGGGGACACATCCCCAGCCAGCATCAGCTTTGCTTCACGGGCGTGATGACAGGGTGGACAGCACATTTGCGGGAGGCTGTGATACTCCGTGGCTGACAGCCCTCTCTGCCTGCTGGCGCCATGCCTCGTGCAGGGAGGTGCTGTGGTGAGGAAGGGCAGTGCCCCTGCAGGAGCGACGCTCCTCTGGATAGGAAACGAGCTGAGAGGAGCAGGGAGGGCAGCAGGGAAGAAGGATGGGAACAGAGACACAGAAACAGCCTTATCTGTCATGATGAACCATTGGGCAAGGAGGGACATCTTGAACCCTGGAGCCACTTGGGATAAAGGAACCATGTCCAGGCTTAGGACAGTGCCCTGCCCAGAGCCACAGCAGCTGCCAGGAGTCCCTCACAGAGCCACCTCACTGCAAGTGGGGGGTTCATATCTGACCCTGCATCCGAGCCTCCGGGATGCCTTGTGCCCTGCTCCATGTCTGCAGAGCACAGGATACTGTCCTGCAGGCTCTACCTGCCCTTGGGGAGAGGGAATGGCCTCAGAGCAGCACTGGTGCTCACCACCCATGAGGAAGCCCACATCAGTCTGCACTGTTCCATCCAGGCCTTGGATTCAAGCCAGCCACCCACCCTTCCCACATCACTCTGTACATCCTGACAGTAGAAGCATCTTCAACAGCCCAGTGTGACCCACTGGCACTGGTGCAAATACTGTGTGCACTGTGTGCATGCAGAGCTGTGAACACCTCTTTGTGCAGACACAGACACATGTGATAAGATCCATGGATACACAAACATGCTCCCAGGGGGATATTTAATAAGGATAGGGGAACGGCCCCAGATGCTCAAGCTCACTAACAGACAGATGCAAACATTGGAGGAGACACCCGAAGCCCACGACATGTGCATACACACAGCCAGACACATCCGTACACAATACCTCATTAAACACGGGCACTGTATAGCCCCAGATTAGGTCTGGCTGAGCTGTGGGCACCCAGCCAGGCTGGGATCAGGGTTCACCTTCAGCTCTGACAAGTCCTGAAGTCTCATAAGCCGTTCTCATGGGATTCACATCACCCTGGACTGTCAGTGGATACAGAGGAGCAGCCCTGGACTGAACAGGGGACAAAAATGCTTAGGCTCATCCAATCCTAAAAGCAGGTTTGGATCCACTGAACCTGTTGTGGCTGCTCCTGCGAATGCCCTACCACTGGAAGTGCTCAGGGTCAGGCAGGACAAGGGGGAATGGCTTTAACCTGACAGAGGGGAGACTGAGATGAGATCTTAGCAGAAGTTCTTCCCTGTGAGGGTGCTGAGGCGCTGGCACAGGGTGCCCAGAGAAGCTGTGGCTGCCCCATCCCTGGCAGTGCTCAAGGCCAGGTTGGATGGGGCTTGGAGCAACCTGGTGTAGTGGAAGGTGTCCCTGCCTATGGCAGTGGGCTGGAACTGGATGAGCTTTAAGGTCCCTTCCAAACCAAACCATTCCATGATTCTATGATTCTAAAGATTGGACAGGGCTTTGAGCGACCTCTTCTAGCGAAAGATGACTAGGGAGTGTCGACTAGGTGAGCGAACCATCCTCTGATGTGATGTAGGGATGGAGTTGGCTTCCCCCGCGGGTCCCGCTGGTGGCCCCGCGCTGGGACTTGCTCGGTCGGTCCCAGGCCTCTGCTGCCACCTCCCCGCGCTGCGGGGAAGCACAGCGCGACTCAGGCCCCGAGCCCCCAGCTCCGCTGGTGTGCCCGAGGCCGAGAAGGGCGCTGCAAGCGGGGTACAGCCTCCCAGAGAGTGCAGCCTCTGCAGTCGGCTCTTTATAAACGCATAAAGTCAAGAAATACCCGACTCTCTGCTTTGTTGTTTCAAAGAGTCATGGAATGGTTGCGGTGGAAAGTGTCTCCAAAGAGATGCCCAGGACAGGGTGGTGTCAGGGCCCTTGTCTTTTTCCACTCTACTCTCGCTGCTAGAGGGACGAATTGCCCATCAGTAGCTAAAATGCTCCCCAAACCCTCCTGCTTTCAATGGTCTCTCCTGCCCCTCGCTTCCAGACCACCCCAAATCAGTCACGTTGCCTGATGGGCTCCAGCAAGGTTTTCCTGTGAAACATGCCCCTGCTCCTCACATGTCCTTCTTGCTTCCTTCCACTCCCAGCCCTGCTCTGGCAACATGCCCTAGACCCCTATTCCCAGCCCTTCTTCTTAGTGCAATGAAGAGTCCAACCTCAGCCTCTTTCCCTGGGCAGGATGCACTGGCTATACATCCCACCTCCAAGGACTGATGGGTGCAGCAGTGAGGGGTAGGTCCCCACAGAGGACAGGGCAGGGGAGATTGGGCATAGGCAATGTACCCCATGGGTGCAGCTGCCTGCAGCAGCCTCTGCCTGCAGCAGCCTCTGCCTGCAGTGCCGCTCTTGCAGTCAGCCCCACATGGCACACCATAGCTGTGTGAAAGCAGCCCAGCCAGCAGCTGGTAGGAAAGAGTTTAGGACAGGCCCTTTAGTGGTTGTTTGGGGATGGAGGCCAACAAACCCAGCAGAAAGTTCCAGCATGGGTACTGGGCATCCTTGTGGATGGAAACAGGCCATCCTCCATGGACATGGGTGACCATCCCCACTTTCCTGTTGGGATAGGCAATGGACTTGAGCAAGCAATTCTTAGATGTACCACAGGCATGGAGCAATGCTTCCTTCTCCACATCACTTCTGAGTGAAGATGGAGCAATGCTCTATCAATCACCGATGCTCCGCCAGCTCTAAGCAATATCTCTCCCTTCAGATGCCATATGGACCCTGGCATACTCCACACGGGCATCACGGAGAGAAGGGAGGCTATAGCATCTCCAAAATCAAACCTTCCAAGCCAGGCCTGGGAAACAGGAACACTTCACATCTTCATCGTGTCACCATGTCCTCAGCAGTACATAGCAACAGGGAAACACAATTGTTGGGACAAATGCAGCTGCCTCCCACATGAAGGAAGGAGAACTGGTCAGAGCCGGGAAGCTCAGGAGGGGGGAAAGAGAAAATTTTCATTAAGCAGAGTTTTTGCTGTCAGCGGGGCTAAAATACGCATTGCACACAGAAATACCCTCCCCCAAACAAACAAAGCCCTAACACACACTGAGGTCCTCCAGCAATGCCTTCAAATGGTTTGTGGGAGAGCCTTCCTGCAACGCCACTACCTCAATGGCTGCCCTGCTCCTGCACTGACAAAAAGCAGCGTCACACATGCCTGAAGAAGATGGTCCCAGAGCCTGTTCGCTGTTCTTTTCTTTGTTTCACTTTAATGAGTTGCTAGCGAGGGATGACCTTTCCCTCTCCCTCCTCAACAAAGAAACAAATAAATTTCTCAAAATCACAGGGGAAAAGAAAACATGTCAGAAAGCACGATGACTGCAGAGCTATCAAACATGTCATTGACAAAGACGTAGGGAATTGGAGGGAACTGAAGTGCTCCATGGCTGGCTGAAACATGACTGAAGAGCTGCTTTGACCAGAGGGCATCAGGAGGGGTTCAGGAGGAGGGGAGGTGGGTGCAAAGTGCTCTGGGATCTCAGACTTTCACCAAGACCTGCACAAAGCCTGTTTCAAATTGATTCTCTAGGAGCTCTTTGCCTGGCAGCAAGGGCACTCAAGCCTGTCTTGAAGAGCTGGAACCACAGGAAGGAGCAGGACCTGTTCATATTCATACATCAGAGCTGAAGCTCATGGCCTCCAAGACCACTCAAGTCCTATGTCCTCATCACACCAACACCTCCCTTGGCCAGCAAAGGGCTTGTTCCTCATTGCCCGCGGCAGAGGGAAGCTCCAGCAGAACAGCCAGGTCCCTTCCCACCCCTGTGCCGGGGATATGGCAAAATCATTAAATGTTGAGGTCAGCGCAGCCCTAAATGTGTGCATCAGCTGGAGTTCTCCTACTTAACATCTCTGCAGTTAACAGAGGAAAGCAGAAGACTCCTGAAGAGTGCCTGAACCCAGGACCAAACACAAAGACCTCTGAAGGTGCCTTCTCCACTACAGAGGAGACGCTGCTCTTCATTTTGGCACAGTGCGCACCACTACTTCAGCTCTGGGACAACAGCTCTGAAGCATAAAATCTTCTGCTGACCCAAGGAGACTAACACAAACCTGTGTCCCTTTGAGCTTCAGGAGGAGAGAGAGTCCAAGTCATGCACTCACCCAGGACACCTCCACTGCACAGCACCCACGAGCTTTAGAGAAGGGGCAGGTTTTTCCCTGGCACTTCCCACCCTTCATCCTTCTGCAAACCACATTGGGTATTGGCAGTTCCACCCAGATCCTCGCCAACATCCAAACATCTGCAGCTCCTTAGCATGCAGCATTCCGTTTCCTTATTCCCCTGGTGTTGCTGGAGTTAACCTTCCTGCTCCCCTGCTGCGGCCTCGCATCCACCAGCCAGCATCTGGTCTGGATGTGCTGCCTTCCAGCTCTGCAGGCGTTAGCAGACCAGCAGCCACACCAGTGTCTGCTTCTGCCTTTTCCTCACATGGTGCTGTCCCTTTTGTATGGTGAGATGGTTTTCCATGGGTTTGGGAGCTCTTGCAGAATGTTTAAGCTGCTGCTGCTCCTCAGCATGGAGAAGCAAAACTTCCATCAAATCCCTGTGGAAACAAGGTCAGGGGACCTTCTGCCTGTTCTCTGTACTTCTGCTTGCAGTAGTCTGCTCTTCCTCCCATCTTGCTGGGAGGATAGCTTCCACCCATCCCATGCAGGCTAGACATCTCCCTGCCATACTGAGCATAGAATCAGACTGGATTGGGTTGGAAGGGACCTTAAAGCTCATCCAGTTCCAGCCCACTGCCACGGGCAGGGACACCTTCCACCAGACCAGGTTGCTCCAAGCCCCATCCAACCTGGCCTTGAACACTGCCAGG
>JAOEHY010028147.1:0-48667 GCA_025447955.1 Psilopsiagon aurifrons | reverse complement strand
TGCATAAAAAAGGAAAGTGAGTGGAGTTAGTAAAATTTGTAGAACTGAAAAGGACTGTGCAACAATATGGCCTCCAAAAGAGAAAAAAGCTTCACTGAGTCAATGCGTGAAAGCAATTTTTCAACCAGATTGAGGACTGAGCTCATCAGCAGAAAAAACAGAGTCTTCATCAACCTCGATTTAAGATGAAAACTTGATTTTGATTTAATATGACAGTGGTAAATAAGCTATCCCTGAAATACTTCAATGTGCATCAGTGCACCAAAAATACGTCATTTTTTTTCAGTCATGATTTATATTTTACTACTGTTAAGAGCTGCCATACTAATTATTAAAATATTTATAATGCTTACAAGTGCTGTAATTCATTATATTGTGGCACAATTGCCCTATTTGTGAAGACTTTACTTTCTCAGTTGATCAATTGCAATCTGTTAAGATAACACTAATTTTTATACTTAATATGTAAGGCAAAGCAGATGTTGCTAGAATTTTGTCAATGAGTCTCTCATACCCTCAGGTCCTTAGCAAAAACACTGGCAATATGGTATATAACAAGGCAATCTGCAGTGAGTTAAGATATTGGCTCCATCACTGGCTCTCAGAAAGTTTCCTCTACTTGACTGAAAATGAATGCCATTAGATTCATGCTTCAGCATCTTCTTCAAGGCAGCATTGACAGCTGGTCCTTGCAGTGCTTAAGAATGTTCTAACCTGTGTTTAGGACCAGCTGGAAAAACGTCTTTTGTTTGACTACCCAACTTCACTATCAGTGAATGCCTGGAATTGATACTTTACTTATTAACAACAAAGATTCCTTTTACTTCAACAATACTATCAATCATTCTAATTTTTTAAACAACTCTACTTCTGCACTGATGTTAAAAGTAAGTGAATTATTTCTGATGGAAAGCAAAACTAAGCCATCTATTTACTATGTATGGTTTAAGTGGTTAAAAAAACCCCGTGTCTGAGATTGCAATGTAATCAAAGCAGAAAGAAGCAAAAGCTAACAAATATGTGGTCTAACTCTAACTGTAAAGGGCTTTTCTTATTAAATAAAATACATAGTATCTAGCAACTAACACTACTTTAAGTTCCAAAAGTTCTATCCAGGTGCTCTGTAGCAGTGTTAAACATTTAATCCTGTTATTCAATTCGGTCCATAAGGGAAGAAACCTCTATGTCCAACAGTGGTAACAATGAGTAAAATCAATAAAAATCATGTTTTGCAGAACTTCTGGTAGAGCACAAAATCTATCTTGACATTTTCTCAGTGTACTTTGGTTTAACTCTTCTTCTTTTTTGAACAATATGAAATTATTAAAAACTGTGATGTAGTATTGGAATTTCTTGCGCATTTTAGCAGAACTAAAAACTCAGTTGGATCTGGTCACATGATGACTAGATTAAGTGTGTTTAATAGCAGTGTCTAGGATATGCAACACTCTATGAAAAAATGTGTTTATTTACTTAGACCTTTGACAAATATTATGTTAGATGATGGTCTTAGAGAAATGTTTTCACCATGCATAGTATTTGCTCTTTATTGGAAGACTTCAGCCACACATGAAAGAAAAGCTGAGAAAAAATGCCTTTATCACTATTATGAACTTCTAGAAACTTTCACTAGATAGTGCTAACACTTATGGTCATTGGGGCATGAAACTATCCTTTCTGACAGATTTGGTTTGTTGACATCTATGAAAACATCTGACCATATGGTGACAGGTTCTTAATTTGAACAATTCAATTCTGCATACTTCAGCAGTGTCTTAGTCTTTTATATTCCCTTAAGACCCTGCTCACACCTCATTTGCACCAGCTCCTGAACTGAGCTGGATCCAGCTACCAAGGGACTTATTGTTTCTCTATTTCATACTAAGCATTATAGAATGAGAAAGTTATCAGAGCCCCTTAATTGGGTCTTGGCTTAACTTGTGCTTGCTTAGTACAAGGAACTTGACAGAACTTTTAGAATTTTCTGCGCAAAAGAATGGTAATGAGGAAGCATTTGGGCCTGCAAAACATGGACAGAACTATTTACTGACTGGGCCAGAAGTCCAAGGAAGTTGGAGCTGGAGGTTATGAAGATGGAAAATTGGAAATCATTTGCTAAGGAAGAAGAAAATGTGTCCAACACTTTTTTTATATATATTTTTTTAACTATTTTTGCTCTTATGCCGTTGCTCTGGTTTTCTCTTGGTCATATTGCAGGAATGCCTACTAGTTTCTCACTTCTCAAGTAGACCCACTAGTTCCTTCCCAGACACAAGGGGTCTATCTTTGTCCTGGGATCTACAGTGAACAGTCTGTGTCAGAATGATCCTGTGACAAGTATTGCTCTGTATGCTAAATTACATAGATGTACACTCAGATTGTTCCTAAGGACATGAAACAAATGTCTGGAGTCATGCTAAAAAAGGAAACCTGGCAGGAAGCATCATAGGTGCATTGGTATGTCAGGCAGTCCAAACTCAAAAGTCTACAACTATTTTTAAAAACTAAGACCATAACAGCAGCACATAAGACAAAGGGTATCTGACTGCACCAACAGCTGATTGCTATGTATTGAATGCTCTAGTCAGCCCAAGCTATTCTAAATCTGAACTAGACTGCAAGGATTGATATTAACAGTCATTCTGCTTTGCAGCTGTTAGATACAATCTATAAGATTTAGCTGATTAAGTGGGTTATGGATACAGCAAGGACAATATCTGAATTTTGGCAAGGAAGAAGAGAAAATACTCCCAAACCTAGAGGAGTTTTTTTCCCCAAATTCTAGGTTTTACTCTTCTGTTATAAACAGGTGTTTATACTGAAGTTCTTTACTTTCCTCACTTAAAAGTCTTTGGAGCCTAACTGATTGCACCTGTCAGTGCACCTGACAATGCTGTGAGAGTTGGCTGATCACACTGCAGGGCCATTCACAATTCTCTTTGAAAGGTTATGATGACTGAGAAAGGTTCCTGAAGGCTAGAAGAGAGCAAATGCCAGTGTTCTCTTCAAGAAGGACAATCAGGAAGATCTGAGGAACTGCAGGCTGGTCAATTTCACCTGTATTCCTGGGAAGGTGATGTAGAAAATTCTCCTGAAAACCATTTCCAAGGATGTGCAGGAGAAAAAGGTGACTGGGAGTAGTCATCATGGGTTTATCAAAGGGAAATGACTTCTGGCCAATCTGATAAGGATGCTGGGGAGTGACTCTTCATTAGGGACTGTAGTGATAGGACAAGGGGTAACAGGCTCAAGCTTAAACAGGGGAAGTTTAGATTGGATATGAGGAAGAAATTTTTTACTGTAAGGGTGGTGAGGTACTGGAATGGGTTGCCCAGGGAAGTTATGAATGCTCCATTGCTGGTGGTGTTCAAGGCCAGGTTGGACAGAGCCTTGGCTGCCATCGTGTAGTGTGAGGTGTGCCTGGCCATGGCAGGGGGGTTGGAGCTAGATGATCTTAAGGTCCTTTCCAACCTTAACTATTCTATGATTCTACGGTAGTGTTTGTAATGCAGTGACTGCTTTAATAGAAGAGAAGAAAGCAGTGTTACAGTTTGCCTCTACTTCAGTAAGATTTTTGACACTGTCTTTCATAACATCCTTGTAGACAAGCTGACAATGTAGAGTTTAGGTAATTGGGTAGTGAGGTGAGTTACCAATACTATTTATCCTCTTCATTAATGACATTAACAGTGGGTCAATTTGCATCCTTAGCAAGTTGATACAAAACTGAGGAGTATTTTATACACCAGAGTGTTGTGCTACCATACAGGTTAATATCAAAAGTCTGGAGAATTGGTCTGAGGTGAATCTCATAAAGTTCAACAAAGGGAAGTACAAGGTCCTGCAGCTGGGGAGGAGTCCCTGCAAGCACTGGTAGATGCCAGAGGCCAGCCAACTGTAAAGCAGCTTTACAGAACGGGACCTTTGGGCCCTGGTGGGCACCAAACTGACCATGAGATAGTAATGCACCCTCATGACAAAGAAGACTAATGGCATCCTGCATTAAGATTGTTAAGAACGCAACTGGAATGCTGTGTCTAGTTTTGAGATACCCACTACAGGAAAGATATGGACTACTGGAATGAGTTTAGCAGAGGGCCACAAAGATTATTGAAGGGACTGAGGCATTTTTCTTATGAAGAAAGGCTGAAACAGCTTTTCAGCAGCACACACTGGCAGGACAAGTAGCAATGGGCACAAATAAATCACATGAAATTACATGTGAACACAAGAAAACACTGGTTTTGGTTTTGTGGGGTTTCTTTTGAGGGTGGTAAAATACTGAAGTAGGTTGCCTAGACAGTTTGAAGGATCCACCTGTGGAGATATTGAAAACCTCACTGGATGTGCAACCTGCTACAACTGACCTTGCTTGAGCAAGGGAGTTTCACTAGATGATCTCAAGTCCTCTTCTGGATTTAATAATTTTGTAATTCTGCAATTCCTCAATCCGCCTTTGTAACCTGCTTTGTATCAACTACCACAGCAAAGCTTTCCAGGCTCATAAGGTGCTGTATTTAAGATGTTTCTGCAACAATTCAGCTTCCTGTATGTAATAATTTGGTTTGTAATCCATTATCAAAATACATATTCAGTGTAAAGAATAGGCATGCTCTAGGTATAGTCAATGACTATGTAATGAAACTGCCGTTTGTAAGAATTCTGCTTTGCTTCTTCACAAAGTTGAAAACAGAATGAGAAAATGTAGGGATGGAAAAGAGAAAGAACAGTCTTACACATAGCCATTTGAATGATGCTATGTGGAAATAGACTGTCCTTCTTTATGACACTGACATCTGTGCTTCTGGGAAGATCATGTTGATCAGACTTCTTACGGTTCATCAGGCTATCTATCCTTCACTTTCTGAGAATTTTAGGATTTGATTTGTAAAAAGTCTGGGCAGTAAGGAGCAAATGTGATCACAGCTTTTCATTGAATAGATAAAATGCTATATAATGTCCCATGATATAAATATTCATGCCACAACAGGAACTCTAAATTAATAGGTGCATCTTACCTTCTCGGCTTTCTTGCATAAAAGAAAATAACATTTTAATTTCCAAGGGTACTGTAAAAAACAAGTGATTTGTTTGTGCCACAGTGTAATATCAGTGATAAATATTGTAGAAATCTACAAACAAATTAGTTCTGCCTTCAAGGCAGAGTTTGAATAATAGTCAGTAAATAAGGTGTATGGCCATGCACTGAATAATGAAGATAAAGTTGTTGTGTAGAAACAGTACAAAGTATGAAAGGTATCCTGAATGAAGCAAGGAAACTCAGAAAATGATATGAAAGTGCAACCTAATTACACAACATATATGTACAATGGGGAGGATGAGGACAAGAGCAGCACTATATCTGGTAACTTCTGACTTCAGAGTGTATGCTTTTGCACTGCAGCATTCCTAGGGTAAATTTGTGAATGTTACGAATATAGAGTTTTAAATGTTGCAGAATTTTGAACACTACTTGCTCTTGTGCCCAACATTCAAATAATAATAATAATATCTGGAAGTATACATTTTCTCCATTGGCTTCTCACATATACTGCTGCTTGCCATCAGGCTAAGGCTTGTAATAAGGCAACCCCCAGTGGAGAGGTATTATCTTGCTCACTCATGTCCTGCCTTTGAGGACAGAGATGGGCATAATCATGCACACATGTATGCTGACCCATTGATCCCTTTTTGAGAACTGTTGAGCACCAAAAGAAGTTAAAATTGGAAGACAGCAGGTACAGGATTGGATCCACAGCAGTCTTTATCTACTTTCAAAATGGCAGTAGTTAGCTAGTCACCATTTCTTCATGCGTAGCCACACTGAGCTGAAATCACTGTAAAAGCTAAGATCAGTTTAAACCCTGGCAGCAGAGTGACATTTTTCTATTGCTTACAGCCCTCACATTATATTGAAAAGAATCAGATCTGAGCAGTGTGCCAAAATGAATAAAGGCAGTTCAAATGGCACACAGTGAATCTGCAGTTACAGCCAATTATTTCAGCATGCTGTCTCGGTGGCAATTAAAACACAACTCTCAAGAGCCTGGTGTCAAAACTGGCAGTGGCATCCTGGTTCGCATACACATTCTTTAATCTTTATGATATACCTTTTTCCCATTAGTGCTTCATTACAGATTTTTAGGTTTTCATTTGGGAAATGCATTGTTCATTTATTTAGCAATTTCTCTCTTGAATCATACTTTTCACTAGTACATCCATGAGAACAGGAAAGAAGCTATGCTGGATAACAAAAAGATCTGTATAGCAGACCTTTTGTCTCCATCAAAACTACACGGCAAGTACAAAATAATTCATCTCTAGAAGACTCTTGTACACACTACCACTTCTGAGCTGCCCAGAGGCATGGAAGTTTTGGGGATGGGGGAGCAGAAGGGGTGTTGTAGGTAGGTGTAATAGTCCATGATATAATTTTGCTGTATAAATTTGACCTCATCTGGTAAACCTGACCTCGGAGCTGACCCTACTTTGGGTAGCAGTTTGCAACTACTGACCTCCTGAGGTCCCTTCAAGCCTGAACAGCCCTATCAGTCTGTGAACCTGCAGCAAGACATTTCACAGATTAATAACACCTAGTGAAGACACAGACTTGTTTTATTTTGAACCTGCCAACTCTTAGCTTTACTTACTGTATTAGAGGAAAGGGTGAATAATCATTTGCCATTCAATTTCTGCGTATCTTATTTATTTTATAGGTAACTGTCATTACCTGTTCAGTCATTTCTTTTTTCAGGATGAAGAATATACTCTGCAAAATCATTCTTCATTGAAACCTTTCTACAGGTACAATTGTCCTTTTCCAATTTTACAACATACTTTTCTGAGATGGGATGGGATACGTACCTTCTGGGAGTATTCAAAATGTCACTGCACCTTAGATTTATTAAGAGTCAGAATGATGTTTCCTATATTGCTATCTTGGCAAATAAGCATTTCGTCATGCTGATTTTAACTCACCTTTTAGTCACTCAGTATTGTGATGGTCTTCTGCAATATTTCACAGTTAGTCCTTGTCTTTGCTACCCTGAGAAACTTGGTATCAAGTGGGATCATCATTATTTCACTCCTTGTCTCTCACCCTGATCATGTTTTGTAATATATGACACCTACCTGTTTCCACTACAATCCTTTTAAGTCTCCTCTGATCATATCCATGCTATCTGCAACTTGGCCATTCTTTTCTACGGTCTGTATCCTCTCTTCACAACTTCTTAACCCATGTGAATATTCCTTTTCTTATCCCATAGCAGTTTGTTTTCTTTAAAAGCATTTGATGAGTAAGCACTATATCAGCAGAATCTTACCTATGTGCTTTAATTTTGTAATTGGAGGGGGAAAACAAACAACTAAAAGTATAGTGCTTATTAAAGTTGAAGACACTTAAGGCTGGATTTGTTATGGGTTTGGCTGGCTAGAAGTAGTTGAAGAACACAACTGATAGTTGCAAAAGTCAGGATTCTTGTTTATTTTAATTCAGTATTTCCTAAAGCTCGTACTAAATATGTCTCCTGCATCACTAATATGGGATCACCTTTCTGACATTTGGGACTACAACTGCACATGTTGTATACAGGGAAATAACTATTAATTATCATGGTCAAAACTTCAGTGATTACCTCTCTTTCTGTCTACTGAGAACAACTAAAACTTGAAAATATGCTAACTTAATGATCCACAAGTGTAGTATTTGGTTACCTCAGGCTTACATGCAATTGATACATTGTTTTCAATTAAAATGAGAAATAGATATCTGTAATATGAACTTTAGGGTCAGTATGTATATTATTTAATGAATCATATGAACCTTTAGGAGATTCTTCCTTTTATTTTATTTCATCTCTCAAGATGCCTTGTGCTTCATTAGGGCATGAAAACCGCTTGAGCTGCATAATTTAATTACTTCTATTTCAGCCTTCATAGGCTGCATGTTTCTTTCAAAGATGTACATTATTTGCACTGTGCTGTGATTGTCTTAATATTTGGTCAAACACTTCTTAAAATTTGGAACTAAACAAGCTGTTTAGATCTTTTCTACTTAATTTATTATTTTTTCAAGATTAAGATAGAATAACATTTTTATACAGACACATTAGGTATTTACATTTGCTCGACTGTGATTTCTGAATGCCTATTGTAAAACTGCAATTTAAAGTTAGTGTTTATGAAGTTGTGAATGGTGTGCTTAATATATGTAGACAAAGTATGTGCAAGGAGGATTACAAATCGTGTCTGAACGGATATGTATTTGGTTTGCATAGCAAGGTGCTGGCAGTGGGGGTTGCAGGGCAGCTTCTGTGAGGCCAGGTCTACCCTGTGCTGGACGTGGATCCATCCAGCTCCAGGGACCTACCACAGGGTACAGCTGAGCCCTTCAGCAAAGATGGTGGCACGTTGTGGAAAGAGTATTGAAAAAAGGGTAAAAATCACAGTGTAGTGTCTGTGAGAGAGAAGAGTGGGAAAAATGTGAGGAAAACAGCCTTGCAGGCACCCAGGTAAGAGGGGGATGAAGTGCTCGAGGCATTGGAAGATTCCCCTTCAACCCATTGGTTCAGAGAAAACTCCAGCAACAAACTTGCCAACGAAGTTTTAAGTTGACAAGCCAGTATTCTTTATTGTGGTGCTGAGAGACATGGGGGATAACTCTTCCTAATGTGCGTCCCCATATTGCTACGCAAGCAGCCCTTATACAGCTGCTGGGCATACATACATATTCATGAGGCAATATGGATTGAATCATTTTCTAGAAAGTTCTCCACACGAATACAGAAATGTGGTGGTGGTCTCTGAGGGTCATTTACTTCTTCCAACAGTCTTCATCACTTCTGGCAGCTTTCGAAGCATGCGCAGTAGATGCTTATACCAGCTTAATTGGTTCATTTACACCATAGACATAACAATCATCCTGTCCTTCTACTTATCAGTTAGTTTAACTGCAGCCCATCATGAACCCCTGCCCCTCCAGATACTCCTTATCCTTACGTCCTGTTTTTCTAGCCTGTTTTTCTTACACTCATTTTGTACTAAGGTCATAAATGCCTAATACTACAACGGTTTATCTTATACAAGAATTCTCAGTATGTTCTCTAGCTGTACTCTATTTTTTTTTTCTGTGAATCATGCACCTTAGTAATTTTCCATTGCTACTGTTACAAAGCCATCAAACTTAACATTACTTAAAATTGATTCTAAAGGTTTATAATTTTCATTGTGTGATTTTGTGTCCCCCCCTTGTCTCACCATGGAGAAGACAGTGGTGTAGCAGGCTGTCCCCCTCCAGCCCATGGAGGACAACACTGGAGCAGATATTTGCACTTCATCCTGTGAAAGAACCCATGACACACAATGCGCATGCCCTGAAGGAAGCTGCAGCTAATGGAAAACCCACACAGGAGCAGACTCCTTGCAGCACCTGTAGCTGTAGAGAGGAGCTCACACAGAAGCTGTGGTCTGTGGAGCATCCACATTGGATCAATTTGTTCTGATGGACTCTGTCCCACGGAGAGGACCCATTCTGGAGCAGTTCTGAAAGAATTATATCTCATGGAAAGGACTCAACCCAAAGCAGTTCATGAATGACTGTATCCTGTGAGAAGAACTCCAAAAGGAGTAAGGAAATGACATTAGGAGGAAGCTGTTGTGGACTGAGCAAGACCCTAATTCCTCATCACCCTTCACCACTTAGGGCAGGGAAAAGACAGAAGATCAGGAATGAAGGAGTGAGGATGAGTTAGGGGAAACATGTTTCAGGTTTTGTCTGTTTCTCAGTCAGAATTATTTTAATTGGGAATAAATTAAATTAATTTTTCCCAAGTTGAGAAAAAATTCTTAATTGAGTAAAACAAAAATATGTTCTTGTTGAAGTGGAGGAGTTCCTCTGCCTCCCACTAATGTGCTCACTGCTGCTGCCTGGTACTGGCATAAAAGCAAGTTACACCCAGCACCCGACACCTGGGTCACAGCATGTTCCCCCTGTAGCTCTGTCTGGGGATCCTCTGGCTCGGGAAAGCTCCTCGTGCACAGCACTAGAGTGCTCCTCTGAGGTTTGCGACAGCACCAGAGCTGCTCACATAGCTAACTAGTTTTGGCTACGCCATACTGAAAAACCTGACTGAAATGTACTGCAAGGAAATACATAATCTGCTATTGCAGCTTGGCTAACCAACAGTAACTCACTGACCATGACAGCTTTCTTCTACTCACATGCTGAATCACCAGCTCCCTGTTTAGCAAAGGCAGTCAGAGAATTCTACTCTAAATATCTACTCCAATGTAAATGTGATGCCTTGTAAATAAAAATAATATTTATTTATTCTAACTTATTCAATTATGCTCTTTTGGGGCTGTGTCAGAAAATCCTGCTGTATCTACGGGCTGCAAAAATTGACTCTGATGACTAAAGTCTGAGTTCATTATTATAGAATGAAGTTACTCATCTGGTGGTAGTAAAAAAATATAATGTAAAAAAAATAGATGACCCCATAACAAAAATGGCAGCTGGAGCCATAATTGTGATGGGAATCAAGCACTCCTTAAGTACTCAAGAAGCATATCAAGTATGATTGCATTTCAACATGGTCAATATCTTCTTTGTTTTCTGCCACTTCTTTACGTTTCTCATTTATTTCCTATTTATTTCCAAATTTAGAAGCCCCCCTCACATGAGCTGATTACAGCAAACATAATTAACAGCACTTCACAATTGCTTCTGATTATGCATAGTCAGACCTGTTTTTGCAAACAGAACTGAGCCAGAGGGTTAATGATGGCACATAGTGAACTGTTGTCATCTTGCTGAATATTGATTATACTTGACCTTAACAAAAGATACCTGTCACAAGGGATAAGCTATTACAGATAAATACTATAAGGTGTTCTCTAAGTTGTCTTGAAAGAAGTCAGTATTGTCTGGCTTAGTTGCCTATGTTTCGCCACCCTTACACTGCCGTACATAGTCTTGAAACCCTAGGGTGATTTGTGATTTCTGTATCAAGAAGACACTGCCACAAACCTTTGTCTTCAGAACTAATGAGCATCTGTGTCTCCCACTGATGACAGGATACTGTCAGGAAAGGAAGCTGAAAATTGGTATGTTTATTCCTCTGTTAGCATAGATCAGCAGAAGCATTCAATTTAAAATGCAATACAGCTTTACACAGAACAGCATGGCAATGCTAAAGTTAGAAATGAGTAACTAAATCTAGTATCTACCTCTAGAGCATTTTTGTGATAGCAGATTAGACAAAATACACACAAAGTGCATGGACTGAACCTATTCTAGGCTTAGCTAAGCATAAATTAACACACGTACTAGCCAGAATAAATAGTGGTGGACACAATTCTGCCTGTCATTGTTGGTAGAGGGCTGGAACACAGGCAAATCCAAAATTGATTTCCTGTTTCTTTCCAGAAGGGTGGAAACAAATCATCCTCTGGAATATAATTCAGCCTTGTGTCATCTCTTTGGGGAACTAAACCAAGAAAACAGTATATTGCTACCACACAGCTAAATATAAATCTAGTCTTATGTCTTTAAGTAATACTTGGACTCAGTACTTGACCCTTTAGCTTCTTTGAAACATATGGCTTCTGTTCATGGAATCAGTTGTCTGCTCTTTTCATCAGTGCTGTGCATTGCATATATACATCTAGGAATAGTGATTACATGTACATTTTCAGGAAATCATACTCACAGCAATTGACCTGAAAATGAGGATATCTAGCTTCTTCAAGAGCAGGATGAGCTTCTATTTTATAGACTTGGTCTAACGTTTACTCTTTATGAACTACACACTCACATTTAATCATTCATTTATTCATGAATAATCAGTAGATAAGACACTCAGCCTGTGCTTCGATTAAAATAAATAAGTGACCACATAAAGCGTGTCCTAGAAAACTGAAGACAAATTACTGCTCTTCAGAAAGAAACTTTGGAGGTCAATGGAGATTGCGAAGTTGTACCATTGTGTTTAGAGGATGTACTTGTACTAGGCCTCTGAAACTCTGCATACTTTCAGAAATGGATTTAATAGAATCTTTCCTTGCTCCAATTTATTAGTGAGCTGACACTGCAAAATGGTATCTGTCTCCTCTATTATTTGTGCTCAACTTGGCCAGAATCCCATCGTGCAATTACACAGGGAGAGAAAGCATTCCTTTCTCATTCCCCACTGACGTTCTGCCTCCTCCAAGTATTAGCTTTGAATGCGTGTGGTTAAAACAGTCTAGACAGGTATGCAAGTTGATTGACTGGATGAATCTAAATTAGGAAGAGAAGATATAAAAATAATAGGATAAGGCAGAGAAAAGGACAGAATGCTATAGTGTGTGCAGATAAATATATATAAAAATACTATATGTCTATTAAGTTCTCTCTGATGATGGCTACAATGAACTGCAACAGCTAACCTCACAAAAATCCTTTCTACCTGCAGCACTCTTTCAGAAATGTGCTCTTTTATTTAGACTTTGAAAGATGATGTGTAAAGATAACAATTGCAGCAACAGAAATTGAGGTCAGATTGCAAACCATGAAGCCCTGTTTTGCTTGGTTTCTCTCTGCAGCATATGTTCATAAGACAAGAAAGAAAAAAATACTTAAAATTCCACCTACTGTGGAATTTACAGTTTTCATAATGATCTATAAAAGGTGTGATTATTCAAGCTGCTTTATTAAGTGGGAAATACCACCTTAATAAGTATTATGTATCAAAGTCTGCCTTCTACTGAGATAAGAAGGGTTCAGTGGAATATTTCAGGCTGTTTTGAATGCATGGGTTGTAAAAACTGCTCCTAAAGAAAATTCTGTGCTACATGATACAGAACACACCTTTTTTTTTTGTTTTGTTTTGTTTATTTTTCCATAAGTCCCATGAAAATTAAACCTAATGTCCTCCTGGTAAGATAAAGGGCAGCAAAGGAAAAGAGGAGTGGAAATTCTTGTCTGTGACAGAGGACACACAGAAGTACCTCACTTGGCCACAGAAAAAGTGGTTGTATGCTACCTCTGAACAGACAAGTTACAGTATTTGTGGCAGTGCTGACACAGCTGGTGACAGGAGTGTGGCATGGTGAGAGAGGGTATCATGAATGCTTAGCATGGGGTTCCCAGCCAGCCATGTCTTTGGATGATCTGGGATCTGTGTTTCAGCACAGAGCTGAAATTAGTGTTGAGAAAAAAGAGCCTGTCTGAGAGCTGTCCAGAGCTCCCAAGCTCCCAGGGGGCATCAGGACAATTCGGACTTCACAAAGGAAAGTAAGTGCATTTTTAAAGTGAGAAAAATTCAAGTAGGAAAAAAGAATCCATCTGTTGAGTCTTGCCATCTACTGAATCATGCATCCACCAGACCTGAGCCATTTCCATACTCTGATGTCTTTGTATATTCATTTTTTTAACTATAAAAGATTTTCTTTGTAGCCACTCGCAGATAAAAAAATGTTTCTGTGAACAAAGCCTCTTCTATTATTTAAAAGCCTTGCTGCACTCTTTCAGCATTAAATGTTGTAATCCTTTTTTCTGCTTCACAGTGGGTTGATATGGAAATGGAATTAGGAACAGTATTAGAATGTAGACTGAAAAAGTTAGCCTTTGTTTCCCATGTCAACTGTTGCCTTACCATAAAATTTTAAGCAACTCATTTAACTTAATCATGGCCCAGTCCTCCAGAGATATATTGGTGATACTATACAGCTCAAATTGATTTGAAATTGAGCTAATCACAACTTGTCTTTTCTAAATTTCTAAAAACATCGGGTATGTTTCTGAACCAAACCATTATTATTCCCCCCCATCAAAATATGACATTTTTAAGTATGGCAAACTCTTTCTGAAATCATAGACCTGAATTCTGAATTCACAGATTCTGAATCTTTTATTTTAAGCTTTAGTTGCATGCTTTTAGTTCACTGACTCCTTTCTGTTTAGTTTGTGTTGCTATTAAACTGTAAATTATTTGGAGGATTAGTTTGCACAGTAAAAATACTAATCCAGATTTTCACATGCAATTGTATGTATTCATAAACCTGGTTAGGTCTCAAGTAGGTGGGGATAGAATGCATAATATTCCTTACAATATCTTGAGACCAATTTTGAATTGTCCATTTTAGGATATAGTTTATCTGTGTATTTATTTCCAAGAAAGAGTAATGTTAAAGATGTGCAAGATTTGTAGCAGGTAGATTACATTTGTGGAATACATTAGTGAAACCTGGAGATGAAAAGTCATCTAACAGCTCAGTAGAACTATACAAGTTACAAGTAATAGTCTGCCTGTAAACATTTCTTGAGAGAAGACACATTCTACAGAATTTATTTTTCCTGTAATTAAGTTAAAAAAAAAAAAAAGAAATAAATCCATAAAAGCAGAATACTTTTCTCCAAATGGAATAATTTAGAATCTTCCATGAGATTATTCTGTTGCTTTAGGATTGGGAAACATGTAGCATTTAAGCGGAACAAAATGATGTGCACATATGGTTAAGTGAATTTATCTAGCCATAACAGTGTAGTCTTATACTGTAAATGTGCACATTTAGACTAGCAAGATATCTCCTTCTTGTGCAAGGGGAGTATTTCAAAAAGGATTCTATTCCCCATTTAAGTCTGCTGTACAGAAGGCAAATCCAATAATGGCATTGTAATCACTCATACAATCCTGCTGGTGAGTGATCCAGACAGTTTTAGTACTTATGTTGATTGCATTCATGCCTTTTATCTCCTTCTGTTAAGACACCATTTAAGGCAGAATTATCTCGAGATTATGCCTTTCACATCTGCATTATCTAACATATAAGTTTGAGTCTGAAACCTGAAAATTCTCCTTTGACAACTGGAACAAAATAACCTGAGGACTTCAGACATCAGAAAAAAAAAAAAATTGAATTCATTTGGAAAATTTTATAATCAGCAATCAAGTCTGGTTTTCAATGATGGTCATGACTTTCCATATGCTTCCACTGAGACGCAGAATTTGCTCAACTTTTTATAGTTGGTTGTTGTCATTTTATTTGGCTTTGGGGGGAAAAGGAGTCAAGTGTGCATATGAATAATATTATTATGTATATTCTGAATGATATTTAATACTTAAACCAAATCTTTCCCAAACAATCTATTCAGAGCAATAATTACTTTTTTTCTCAAAACAAAACAAAACAAACAAAAAAAAAAGGCAAAAAAAAGGTAATTTGCATTTAAATATGGTGGAGAAATATTAATTTAAAGAAAAGAAACATAGTGTAAAAGGGTCCTGAAAGGAATCAGAGGGAAACACTATCCAAAAGAAAAGGAAGTGGGAGTCTTACCTGTTTTTAATTAATAACATTTGCAAGCTGATGCTGAGTTGTTTACCCTTCCTCACCACTCTGTTAATATTGTACAGAATATCTTTCTCTTAGTCAGTAACTGCCAGAATTGTTTCATTTTTTTGTTTTACCATGAGGTTTTACCCCTTTATTTATTCTGAATTATTTTTAAGCATAGCAATTAAAAATATACAAAGGTAGTATAAATTAAAGCCCATTTCTTTAAATTTTCAGTTTATATAGTCGTATTAGTATAATTATTGAGCCATAGATGTGTTTCACTCTACAGAGGGTTTACAAGGAAAAGCTTATAATTTATAAAAACCTTAATAGAGATAAAAATCTAGATATTTATTTTACATGCTCATTTTCTCTGAGAATAAAGAATTTTTGATGTAAAGATAAGAACAAGGGAAAGGCAGGGTTTTCTGCAGGTCATGTTAATAATTTTTTATTGTCTTATTTATGTTATTCTGAGGTCTTTAAATGAAGATTGAATATATGAACTATGATCATGTCACTTTCATGATTCTTATCTCACTCAGCTCTCATTAACTTTCTGAGGGGAGGTGAGTTGATTCACTATTCTCCTTGGTAAACCCTTTGTGGAATGACATTATATTATCTACTTTTTAGTGCGAAACATATAACCTTGATGTGATTGAAAATGCAACCCCAAACACTTATAGAAAAACACAAGATTTATATAATTACATAAAATAAACTAGTATTCAGAACTGTAGATTTCTTTGTGAAATAGTTTACAACTATGCTATTTACACTGCCTTTTATTCTCATTTATTTTCGTTGCTGTCAGTGAGGTTTTTTTCCATTGACACTATTCACCTAATTCATGGAGCTACTGCAGAGGTTGTTCTTAAGAGCTGTAAACATAAAGTACTGCATAATGGTGTTTATATTTTTATGTCTATTGTCAAGCTTTAAACTCACAAATGGATCCAATAAGCACTACTGGACAGCTTTGGTGTATGTCCAATAAATTTTAATGCTATATTAAAATTCTAATGTCAAAGTCCTTCAGTTATTTTTCTCCTACATTTCTTATCAGTATTCAATTACAATAATATATTTTCATCATATTTTCACATGATCCTGTCTACTTCAGAGCTAAGACCCAGATCTGTTACTCTTTAACCTTTTGATAACATTTTCTGGAGGTCTTTCAGCAAATATTTACAGCTACTTCCTTTGAAACACATTCCACAGCTGCCAGGTCCTACATATGATAAATGGATAATGTGATGTTAAGCACTTACTTAAAAGCTTTAGATGGAAGGGCTGACATATTTGGCTTTCATTAAAAGCAGCATTACCAGACTGCCTAATTTAAAATGTCCAGCCATAGTTACTGTGATTTCAGGGGGAGTGAAAGTGAACTTTCAAATGTGACCCACAAAAAATAAAATTATCACTGTAAAAATGTCAGTGATTACAGCTATGTTGTTATTAGTGGTGAGAAGAAATGAGAAGAAGAAAAATGGAGGAATGGAACAGAAGAATGACTTGGAGCAAAAATCACAGTAACTCACACAAATCTAGACCATAAAACAATTTGCAACTTAGCCAGGTGTGAGAAATTGGAATTTCTTTTGATGTCGCATAAATATTTGTTGAGTAGGAAGCCAAACCCAACAATCTCCATGTGTTCTATTTCTTTCTTTGCATTTGTTGCTTGTTTTTGTGTTGGTTTTTAGATTTGTTTTGTTGTGGGTTTTTTTTTTTTTTTTTTGCTCCTGTTTGTTTTTTGAAATCCAAACCCTTTTTTAACTAAATTAAAATCAAAAGCTAATCATCGCCATATTGAAAATACGTATAAAAAAATCCGATATAGAAAATATGATGAATTTACTCTCCATTCTCCCAACAACTCTTTATCTGAAAGGTTTAGAAGCAGCTAGTTTTTGTCCTGGCTCAATGGCTCTGAATATAAGACTTTAATATAGCAAAATGGTGAAGCTGAATCATAGAATAGTTAGGGTTGGAAAGCACCTTAAGATCATCAAGTTCCAACCCCCCTGCCATGAGCAGGGACACCTCACAAAAAACCATGCCACCCAAGGCTATGTGCAACCTGGCCTTGAACGCCGCCAGAGATGGAGCATTCACAGCTTCTGTGGGAAATCCAATCCAGTGCCTCACCACCCTCACAGTAAAGAACTTCTTCCTTATATCCAACCTAAACTTCCCCTGTTTAAGTTTGAACCCATTACCCCTTGTCGTGTCACTACAGTTCCTAATGAAATGCCCCTCCCCAGCATCCATATAGGCCCCCTTCAGATACTGGAAGGCTGCCATGAGGTTTCCATGCAGCCTTCTCTTCTCCAGACTGAACTATTGATAGGAACTGAATTTATTTTTCTTCTCACTTCTTCCACAGTGTGCATAGGAAGTCTAATAAGCAAAGACCATGAAGGATAATTGCATGTCAAAACAACCCATTTCTTATGACTAGGCATACTATGGGGTGCATAGATATGCCACAGGTCTTTCAGAGCCAAATATCTTTTTCATTGGAGCCAATGACTCAGTAAAATGAAAATTCAGTTTATATACAAAGAATTATTAGTGAAGGTATGCTGTAATTTGAAAAGCAGAGGCAACATCTCAATGTGTAAAACTTTACTAAATGAGTCTAATTTTATTTTTTAAATCCTAATAAATAGTCTATATTTATACATTTGTAATTACATATTTTTATATAGGAAATTTAATAAAGAACTTACTTTTAAATTAAAGTTTCATGGTATTATATAATATGCGCTATTGTAAAAATCTTTTCCCAGACTATGGCCAGACAAATAAAAAAGATATTATCCTTTCCTAAATAAACTCAAGAATTTTCTGACTTCAACCGAATGGAAAGGGATTTTTCTAAATCCTTGACATTTCAAGATTTAATGGAAAAGAGAGACGTTACTCACTTGACTGAAACAAAAGAAATCAATCAGTATATAAAACCAGAAACATACAGAATTTAGTGATAGAACCACACAGTGGATTTAAGACCCTGGCCATGACCATGGTTTGTTTTCTTTTAATCCCAAACCCAGCAACTTAATTAACCAGAGGTATAACGTGCTCAATTAGTTGTTTTGGAGAGATCCATTCTTATTTATGAGGAATTCTACACAGAATCATTAATTACCAATTAAAGTTCTGCTGACATTAGAATACAATACTTACAATGAATAAATCTGTTTTGACATGAAATGCTGATTGAAAAATTCCTGATTTATGCCAATTGATGCTACTTAGGATCATACAAGGTGACCAAACCTGTGAAGCACTGCTTTCAAAAGCAAAAAAACTTATACAACAGGCCCCATAGATTTGGAAGTAAAATAGATTTGAGCAGCTTTTCACTGTATGAACTCATCAGACTGCTTCCAGACCAAAACCACTTTGGGATGAATCTGTTCAAGTGTCCAAGTGCTCACACTTGGTACTTCTAGCTGCTGCAGTAGTTTAAGGTGTCTCATATTAAATCAGCTTATGTAAACATGGACTGTCAGTGTCTTTCAGCCAGACACCATTTTGTATGGCATATTCTCTTAGATTCCTGGTTAAGTGGAATGATCCAATTTTTTGGGGGGAGGAAGAGCTGACAAAAAAAAGAAGTATATGATCTGTAAACTAATCATGCTGTTATAACTGATGCAATTCCTATGTGCTGACTTGGACCCAACCTGAATATTTAAAACCCCAACTGCCACTGCAGTGTGATTTACCATTTACCTGACTCCGTTAACTTCAGGACCACACGCCATATGGAAAGCAGAGATTTTAGAGGTCGGGAAGAATTGTAAAATTGCAGCTCAGCCTGGAGAGTTGATAAATTTGTATAAGCTGCATAATGGCAATCTTAGAACAGAAAGAGTCAGCACATTTCCCAAACAAACAAATATTGGTAGAGCTCTAAAAAGTTTTAATGGGGAAAATAAAAAGAAAAAAAATAAAAAAAGAGAGCAAAATTCAATATAGCTATAGTTATCATATTTATAATTATAAAAAATATTAAAATAATTATTATTATGATTATAATTTATTTTAAAAATGCAAATGTGTAATGGGAGGTGTCCCTGCCCATGGCAGGGGGGTTGGAACTAGATGATCTTAAGGTCCTTTCCAACCCTAACTATTCTATGATTCTATATAAAGAGCCTTTAAATTAAGGTTTTATTAAAGATTCAGTTCAATGCAGGCCTTTACACAACTCTATTTCTGTTGGCAATATATTTAGTTTATATAATTTGGATACTCACCTAGTCCTGTGTGACTGAGGCATCATCAGGGTATGCACAGGTGCTTTGATTTGTCTGCTGAGTAAACATAGAATCAAAAGCTTTCCAGGCTAAAGCTATTTCATTATCATGTGATTGCCTTTATATTAATTAAATATTTAAACCAAACAAAACTTAATACCTGTGCCCATTTGGTAGGTAAAACAAAACCTGCCATTTAAAAAAACTATTTAAAACTCTTTAGAACAAATTACATTGAATACACCCTTTATCTTTTTAAGCCTGCATGTGATGCATGTTTTATTTTGACTTTTAACTTTCAGACAGTTTTAAAGAAAATGTAAACATAGGTAATTCTCTTGGAGGGATTTTCCAAACTCAAGTATGTGATAGGAAAACATTTCTGCAACAGCATTTTTCCTGGTTTTTACTTTTGCTTTTTAATCAAACACCAGCAAGTCCTTCAACCCTTTTATGCTTTTGGGAATTAACTGTTGATTTTGTCAACAGTCTTTGCCATTGGACTTTGGGGAAAAATGACTTGCAAGATTAGCAGGACTAGAAAAATGAACATCTGCTGGCAAAACGAACAGCTGCCTGGATGAGTTGCGTGATGAATAATCTGCTACTAAGCATTTTCCTCACAAGTAGGTTTCGTTGCAATTAATATATTCTATTATTGATTGTTCCTTAGAGGCTTAAGAATTTTAACTAGAATTAAAAAGAACCCAAACAAGCAAAACAGTACAAACAACCAAACCAAACACAGGGATGTTTTTTTCACAATCTAAGTCCTGTATTGCAGTTTTTCATTGTAAAAATAAAATATATATTTCTGTTCTGCTTATTTAACATTATTGATATCCCACTTATTTTCAGGAATTGCATTCATTCTTCATTCCATAAATGCTTATAACATATGGGTTTACTTATTTTATGTATGCTTCTCAAATTTCCAGTGCAAGAAAGGATGCTCTTCTCCTTCAGGCTAACAAAATAATGAATGACATTTGAGTAAGACAAACATTAGTCTTTAGGTGAACTCTGGAGCTATATGTCAACATCTGAATTCCCTCAGCAAGAAAAGTCACTCTTTCATCATCTTTCTGTAGCCTCTGGTGAAGGGGGCATCTTGCTGTGAGCAGAAGGAGCTGATATGCTATGAATTTTTTTTGATTTTTTTAAGTTAGAAACTCTTGAAACTAAGACCAACACTGAAGAACAAATACACATGCCTCTCTCAATGATTTAT
This sequence comes from Psilopsiagon aurifrons, assembly GCA_025447955.1. Lineage (NCBI taxonomy): Eukaryota > Metazoa > Chordata > Aves > Psittaciformes > Psittacidae > Psilopsiagon > Psilopsiagon aurifrons. Next base: position 27,832 of record JAOEHY010028147.1, on the reverse strand, counting down.
TAGAAGCCAGCTACTTACTCCAAAATTTCAAGAAACTTGGCCTATTTCTTCTTGCATCAATATATTAGGTATGCTTATATTAGGGGAGGAAAGAATGGCCAATGATATTTACGTACACTGAAAAGAATTCTGTGCACCCATATATCATACCAGAAAGTGGTAGCTTTGACTGAAGATTAAACATGAATTAATTAATTTGAGGAAAGACAACAAGGCTTCTATAAGAAGATGTCTTGCTCTCAGCACCGGGCTTGATTGCCAGCCAACACAAAGACATCTGGTGTTATTTCTTACACTGTAGGAAATCACATCTAGTCTCCAATCGCCAGCCTAGACTGGGCCTCACTTACAGTCTCTGTCACACTTGTTAGCTATGGAAATACAAGTTGCACATTGATGGCCACTGCAAATGTCAGCAAAGGCCTCTGATCAGACAACAAACATGACAATGAATTTAGCATTTAGGAATGTGTACTTATTAGTCTGATTTTAGTTTCCATTAACATGGTACAAAACCAAAGATTACACAAAGTGAACTGGTTATATGCTCTTGACAACAAATTTGTCAGGATTTTCCTCCTTGACAACAGATTGCATACAGCAACTGATTTACTTTTCAGGGTTACTAATTTTGTGTACAAATTTATCTATGCAGGTAGTCCCCTGCTTTGCTATGCTTGGGTACTTATAACACTTATTGCACTTTTTATTGATGATGCTTCTTTGATCTGTTGTCCAAAGTATTTAGTATTGGAATCACAATAATTTTGCATTTTAATTGTAATAGAACGTGTAATTCAATGATTTTATAGTGGCTGTTTTGAAACAAACAAACAAACAAACCAAAAACCCCACAAAACCGCCATAAGCAGCATCAGCAGCAAAAGCCCCAAGGTGCTCTTGGCAGAGCATTCAAGCATACCAATTACTGGGTTTGATTGAGTGATTGAGTATTACTGAGATAAAAGCAGATGTAAGTTGACAATAACATTTCATGAAATAGAAGTCAAAGGATGCCTGAATAGCTAAGCAGATTGAATGCCTTTATAGTGCCACTGCTTGCATTACTTTTCCTTTTCTTTATCTTTTACACTTTAAAGTACCTCTTCCTCATGCATAGTATTTCCAGTTTTACTTTAATTCCTCTTTTCAGTTTCAAGATTTCTCTAAACTCACTAATTTCTTTCTCAAACAAATATGCAGAGAAAACATTGTGGTTCACTAAACGAACGTGAAAACCTTGTCATTTTCTCAGACATACTGACAAAATATTGATTCTGTGTTGCATATAAAAGATACAGGGCAGTAAATGGAACATTGAATGGCTCTATTGAGAAGATTCGGCCCAATTAAGAGATTAGTACTAATAACTGAATATTCTAAAGTATACCATAAATTCTAAAGTAAAAAAAAAAAGTAAAATGCTGCTGCACAAAACGGATAGCTGCTTTCATAACTGCTTGTAAATGACGCTATTTCAATGTGGAGATGGACACTTGCATTTTACAAGAGAAGAAACTGGCTATATCATTTCTAAGTGCCTAGACATATGTATTTTTGAAATGTTGTTAGAAACTCTCAGAATATTCTGGCTTCTCTTATAAAAACAAATGAAGATGGTCTTATTGCTGAAAATTCACATGGGAAGACATGGAAGGAAAGAAAACAATTATATTTTGGAAATAATTGTAAAAATGTGCCAGAGGGTTAGACTTCACTATGTAATTCAGCCACCTTGTTTCCCTAAAAGCTGATCATCAAACTTAGACTCATGAATTTTCCAGATGTTTGGCTACTTTAGGAATCTTGAATCTCAGTTCCAAGTCTCCCCCTCCTTAAAGGAAGTAGATCACATGACGCTGAAAAAGATTTTAAGGATATTTTCAGGTTCTCTCATAAGAATGTTGATATTTGTAATACTTAACTGCCTATCTGTCTTAAGGGTAAAAGAGATCACTGTGTGATTAAAAATGTAAAACTTCTCAACCATTTTGTCTTATGCTTAGTTTCTATGGATGTTCTTTGCTGCTGACATCAACTTTTCATATATTTTATCCCTTAAGTAACCTTATTATGTATTTAAAGAAAAATTATTGCAGTACTCTATTTTGATGAACAAATTATTAAACCCGCAGTTGTTATTCTTTCACTTTTATTCAGTGTGTAGTAGAAGATGACTTCTCGTGTGTTGTTCATGGCATCGCCTCAGATCTATATTTGATTTCTGACCTGAAGCAGAATTTGTATTTTGCATCTGTTTTTCATGGAAACATACACTGCATAATTAATATTTTCACTCCCCTTTAATTATCAAAGTACTAAATTATTTGGAACTATGTGCTTCAGCTTTCTCCTCTGCTTACTGGCATTTGCTAATTTCAGTGTGAACACATAATGCTTTATTCTCAATAAAATATGAACATAACCTAGTGTAATAATAGTGACCAAAAAGAGTCAGCTTCTTGAAATTGTTATAATGATTTAGTTTATAAAACTGAAAATATTCAAGTAATGTTTCCTAAGGCCAAGTATACAATTTATTTTTATGCTGAAGATAATGGGTGCTCTGTAAGTGGGATACAAAAATATATTCAGGCAAAAATATGCATGTCAGATGGCAGAGCCTTGAGGCAGTCTAGCAACCTGTGTAACTCTCTGGAAGAATTAACATCTGTTTCAAGTACCATTGCTAAAACTGAAGAAAGTCAATCAAATCCCAAGGGGTTTTGAGAGCATCAAGGTAAGGAACTGTTGCATTGTTTATGCTTAGTGCAAGTTTTTTGACAACACTGACAGATGAACAAAATACATCATAATACAGTAGAATAGCAGATATGCAGGTATTTCCACAGTTCATGGGGATTAGTAATGTTTCCTCAAATGTTAAGGCTTAAAAAATTACTGCAGATTTTTGGCCATACTTGAACATTAAATTAAGGTACGTTTTTTGAAGGAGGTGATGTTCTGCTTTCGTGAAACCTCACTTGGAGTACTGAGTACAGTTCTGGTGTCCTCAGCATAAAGAACATGGAACTGTTGGAGTCCCAGAGGAGGATGGTATCCCACAAGGATGATAAAGCAGCTGGAGCACTTCCTGTATGAAGATAGGATGAGAAAGTTGGGGCTGTTCAGCCTGGAGAAGAGAAAGCTGCACGGAGACCTCGTAGTAACCTTCCAGTATCTGAAGGGGGCCTACAAGTATGCTGGGGGGAGCTCTTCGTCAGGGACAATAACATGAGGCAAGGGGTAATGGGTTCAAACTTAAACAGGGTAAGTTCAGGTTAGGTATAAGGAAGAAGTTCTTTACTGTGAGGGTGGTGAGGCACTGGAACAGGCTGCCCAAAGAAGTGGTAAATGCTCTATCTCTGGTGATGTTCAAGGTCAGGTTGGACAAAGCCTTGGTTGACATGGCTTAGTATGAGGTGCTCCTGTCCATGGCAGGGGAGTTGAAGTTAGATGATCTTAAGGTCCTTTCCAAACCTAACTGTTCTGTGTTCTATGACTCCATGATTATTCCATTTGTTTTCTCAAAAAGATGAATTCAGTCTTCATTTCATCTCTTTCTCTACTGATTGTGGGTAATTGAAAACTTCTGCCAACATGAGTATTTTTCTGAAGTACTAATATAGTCACTATTTTCATGACTGGAGAATGTGTTTTCAGGTTGGGTTTAAAAAAAATGACTTCCTTATTCTCAGTTATACAAAAATTTATATAATGTGTTGATCAGTTATATAACGAAATCTGGTGTTTTTTTTTTCTCATCCATTGTAATGAGAGAAATACAAGAGGATGCAGAATTAGACCTTTGTTTTCCTTTACAACATGGATGGTGACAAATCCCTGTAGAAATTATTTATGCATATGGCAAACACTGGATATTGCCTTTTTCTGGGAGGCAGCAAAGCATATTCAACTAATAAGAACATTACTTTGAAGTAGATCCTAAACAGCAAGTGACAGTTGCAAATATGTGCTTCTTAGTAGAACTTGCATGTTTTTAAATCATTGCCAGGAAGAGAATAAATGAAGTTGATTAAAAAAAAAAAAAAAAAAATTCAAAACCAAAACCAAGAAGAATTGATTGTAAAGCTCAAAGAACTCAGTAGTTAAATTTCTTGGCTGAGAAACTTGTTCTGAATTTTTTAAACTATGTAAAAGTCTTTTTTCACCATTAAAAATTTCCAAAGTAAGAAAAAGAAATAAAAATTACTTGAAAATAGTCTTCAAATTTTTACAGAAAGTGAAAAATACATTTGAGTTACTATAGCATAAGGGTCTAATCACAAGGAAATTGTTAGATGATGCTGAATCCTATTGAGTGTAGGCAATAGACACACTTCTATGAATCCTATGCAATTTCTCTTCAGTTCTCCAAAAAAAGGCCTGAGTGTTACAGGAAGTGATAGCCTTCAAAATCTGAGCAGGAGGATCATGGTAAAGAAGGTCAAGTTCCAAAGGACTTCAGTTTTCTAAACACACGCCAGCAAGCTGAATATGCCACCTTAGTTTGCAAGTCTAGAACTGCAATTCAGCACAGTCATTCCTTGAGCATGTTGATGGTGTACAAGGACTGTTTCTAAACACAGAAAAACCTTATGACAACTTCATATAGCATAGCCTGGGTGAAAACACTCTGTTTGTGTTCTGGTTTTGTTGTACTTTGCCTGTGGACAATCTGTAGACAAGTTTGATGTCTTTACATCCTAGCTCACACTGCCCTTTGCCCTTATTGAGTACTTTGGAGTTCTCAGAGGAGGAAGAGGCAGCTTAAATGTTTCTGCTTACAATGTCTAAACATGCCTATTTCTTATGAAGCATGATTATACTGCTTGTACTAATTACTGTAGATTTAACAGACATTTTATATTATATTCCTATTTTTGAAGCATTGCCTCTGTTTAATCTTATTATGAGTCCATGAAATTATAATTTCTCTTCTCAAGGAGTTAAAGTTATTACATTTCATGTGTGCTTGACTTCAGAGATAACAGGAAATTCTTCCTCAGGACAGCTGATTTGTTTTATATTATTTTAATGTAGGTGAATCAGCAATGAATGGAATCTCATAACTTCACTTACCCATCAGAATGTAATCAGTGCATTTCCGCTATTGTGAGAAATCCTTTTCCCCTTCTATCCATCTTTTTCATTTGTTCTGTTTTCTATTTTTCTTCTGATGCCTACTTCATAGTGACACATCATAAAACACTAACAGAAATCAAAATGAAGTTGAATGACACCTGACCAAAAAGGAATTCAAACTGAATACATAGGATCCATACCACGGCATGAAACTTGTGGTGATTCACCTCAAGTCTTATTCCTCACACTTGACAAGGATTTACACACCCATAAATCTATAACTATAATTCGTTTTAAGGGATATTTCTGATATCTCACAGAATATTTTGCACTACACCCACAATAGTTCCAGAATTCGTGATAAATTTATAGTATATTTACAATCAAATAAAATATTCTTCAGTAGGAAGAAAAAATGGGGGAACTTTGAAAGGTGTTCTTTAAAAAAGAATGCCACTGTAGTAATGTATACCTGCATTCAAAAAGAAATGTCTCATTTCACTGCAAAGTGAAGCAAGAGAAATTTTTTCAATAGTTTCATAAAAAAGTATGTAAAACTATCCATCATAAAATTCAATATTTTAAAATGATTCTATTAAATGCAAGAAAAATATCCCAAATAAATTCAAATAAACTTTTCAGAAACAAAACTTTTTTTCCCCAGAATTATTTCTCACCACAATCTTTATTTTCATTAAAAAGACTTTTGCTCATAGTCAGATAAAATCTAGGTACTGTAAATGAAGTTTCTGAGTTACTGAAAACTTTGAGAGGTTTTAAAATGAGCTGTGAAAGTGCCTATTAAAATTCCTAGTAATCTTGCACTTTTAAGAAAAAAAAATTAATAATTCATAAAAAAAAAAAAAAAATCAACCTGTTAAGCACAATAAATTACATTTTCCAAAATATGAAGTAGCAATTAGGATTTTTTTATTTCCAGCAGGTCAGTTGCTAAAACAAGTCAAGTGAGCTTAATGACATATCTTTTGACAAAGAAGCTTGCTGTCATGGCTGCAATTGCTTTCTTTCATTTTATTAGAAGTATAGAGAATTAATAGTTTGAGATCATATAAATATTGGTCTCCATAAAAGACATATGAACATTTTGCTGACTTCTTTTGCTTCCGTACGTATCTCACTTCTGATTTAACAAAGCTTTAGAGAAAAATACCTTTCATATTTGAGATGACTGTAGTCTGGTCTGTACCTGCAAGTCTGCCAACATTTGTAAAAACCAGACAAGCAGGAAAAGATTGAATATAAAGACTTTCTGTAAAAATTCTGAAAGTCTATTCAATTTTCAAAACCATTCTTAAGCTAAGTATTATGTTTCTATATCACTTCATTATTTGTATGTCTTAATCATTTCTTTATATTCATTAAATGACTGTGTAAACTCATTTGGATGTATGAATTCTTTACATATCGTAGAACATTGATGAATTTGTTTTTGCTCTAATGCAAGTTTTGTGCTAAGAAATCTGCCAAAACCACTGTACACTTCTGCTTCTTTATTCTCAGTGTTTCTGATTTCTACTTGAATGCCATGACTGGACTTAATTCTTGTCTTTATTTCGGAAGTAAGTTGATGTCTTTAGCTTTTTTTTTTTTTTAATTCCCTTTGGTATCATTTTGACATACTAAGGAAAAAAAAAAATCTGGAATAGAAATTTCAGATACTTTAGAATCTCTTTTTCATTGCTTCTTCTTTAATTCTGTCGGTGTCTGATAATGAAGCAAATAAAGCACAGGTGTCATCTTTCGCTACTTACCCTTTGATGAAACCATTTGGCATTTTCCTTATGTTATAACATGCTAACTGAGATGTGGTCTGCTTAGAGCCATCTAAAGGACAAGGTCTAAAGATAGACTGCCACCAGTTGCTACCCTCTAAATATAACAACTGTTTCTTGTCACCCTTCAGGGATGCAAGACAGAGTTCCTCATTTTTCTTCAGTACTACACCAAATGTAACTATAAGGACAATAAACTTATTATTCTGTTTGACAATTTCTATGTTGAATTGCTCTCCCTCGTGACATTTTTTTTCTTTCCTTTAGGTATTTAGATAACTTCTGCTGTAATGCAATCTTAATAAATTTTTCTCCTGGAAAAAAATTGGCCAAAAGCCTGATTTCTAAATTTAAAATCTCTCTCTCGAAGCATTTTTCATTGACTCCGCTAAAAAGTATATCTCTAATATCAAACAAAAGAAGCACAGTGGAAAAAAATGAAATTGTGCATTGAGGCGAAGTGCATGCAACGGAAAGAGTTTAATATTTCATTTTCATTCTTCCTTTTTTATAATTCCAAGTCTTTCTCCATGAATGTCAAAGTTCTGATCTTTTCTGGAATGGTTGAGCTGTGCTAAATTTTACAACTGATATTTGATTAATCATAAATTAATAATCCTTGACAAATATCATATTGTACTAGAAAGAAGGTGAATATTTGCATCATTTTACAAGTTTCCTTTTCCATCTCATCAAATGAATTGTCTATCTACTGAAACAATGAGAAGAATAAATAAGAGAGCTAAGATGTTCTTCACCTTCCATTTCATATGAATCCTGATCTTTCATACTCATATAGATGTTGTTGTTGTATAAGCTTTGCTATAGTGAGATGTATATTTCATAGCACTTTACTAATCCTCAGATAACATTATTTTATTAAAAGTGGAGAAGTAGAAGACTGCATGAGTTCCCCCTCTAAAATTCTTCTGATGTTTAATTTTGTTATATATAAAATATATATACATAAATTATTATTATTTTAACCATTTTTTTCCTCTTTTTTTTAAGGATTATTGCAGTAGCACGTTATCTCACTGTAATCCTGAAACAAATTTAATGCTGCCTGTGAGTTTATTTTAAGGCTATGTTGTAATAATCTGAGTCTTTCTGGATCTAATTTTCCTATAGTCACCTCTGAATAAATATCTGTAAAATAGATTTTTACGTAGTATCCAAAGTCAAGTTTCCAAGGTAATTTATTCCTTTTATAAATGACATTGATGGATTTCTCCTATGTAACAACTGGTCTCATCCTCTGAAGAAGGAAGGTGAAAAGAAAGTGCAAATTTATCCCATTAATTTTGTCACTAAGTAATATATCTATATATGAAGTGCCCTGAATAATTCAATAAGTAAATTCTACTGAATTTGAAATACTTCTCTGTCCATTTAAGGCAAAGCAGGGAAAAGTATGCAATTTGAATATTATGAAAAAAAAAAAAAAAGCTGTTTGCAAGCTAGGGACTGTAGTGATGGGACAAGGGGTAACAAGTTAAACAGGAGAAGTTTAGATTGGATATAAGGAGGAAGTTCTTTACTGTGAGGGTGGTGAAGCACTGGAATGGGTTGCCTAGGGAAGTTGTGAATGCTCCATCTCTGGCGGTGTTCAAGGCCAGGTTGGACAGAGTCTTGGGCGGCATGGTTTAGTGGGAGGTGTCCCTGGCCATGGCAGGGGTTGGAACTTGGTGATCTTAACGTCCTTTCCAACCCTAAGTATTCTATGATTCTATGTTTCTATGTTTCTGTTATCTTTCCTTTGCTTTTCCTGATTCCTTTAGTTTATGTAAGGAAGGTAATGGCATTAGGGGGATTACTAATTTTTACTGCATACATCCTCTGTCAGCTTTAGAAATCTATGGAAACTCCTCTGATGGGATTCATCAGGAATCTAAAATCTAGAATGATAAAGGATGAAAAAAAACCCCAACCAAATAAAAACCAAACCACTGCAGTGAAAGAAGAGTATTTTGAATATTAAGATATGTTCCTGGTTTTTTTTTGCAGAGGCATGCCTGTTGCCATGGAGGAAAGGGATGTGAACAGTAAAAAAAATATAAAGAATTTCAAGAATGGGTGCACTTGACATCAAGGAGCCAAAACTTTTTGAGTTGCAGAAAGCAGAGAGCTGTGGCTAACAAATCAAAATGCCAAGCGTATATTCAGAACATTCCCAAAGCAAAGGCAAATTCACTTAGCACTTTAAAAATATATTTTATTAAAGGCTTGTGTACATGCTTGCTTTTAAGAATGCACCATCATTTTTTCTCTCAGATATGTTACATACTTCAATGAATAGAAGCTTTTGAGCTAAAGAACTCTAATTTTCCCAGAATTTGACAATTGTAACTTAGTTGGTCATTTAACATGCTAATGCATTTTTAGGAAAATAAAATCAGGGATTCCATATCACTCCCATATTAAACTTCAGTACACATGAATTAATGAAACAATTGCTGTTTTTAAAAATATCTGTCAGATTTAGCTTCTTTTAATAGTATCTCAACATCTGCAGCATGGTGACTGCCTACTATTTTATGTATATATAGTGCAGATTTGTGAACAGAAATCAGACCTCCAAAGCTGTTAGCACGTAGGCGGCTCCACAGCGGAAACTTCTGCTAAGGCTAGTATGTGACTATGGGACAGGAAGGTATGTTTTGGAAAAGAGTGTAGAAAATACTCTAAGGCTTATAGCTTTGCTGTCTGACTGTAGTTGCATTGAAATATACTTCAAATCACTAAATTAGCTTTTATTTTTAGCATTACAAAGCTCTGAGCAACCATTAATCTATTTTGCTTGTTTTACTTTGTATTTCATCAACCCTCAGCTCCCAACTAAGGAATTGTTAATAACTGAAAAAAAAAAAATATCTATGTTTCATGCTGCTAAATAAATGCAAGAATATGAGGTATGAAAACCAGTAGACAGAAAAGGCATATTTTCAAGAGAATGGGCATTATTCACCTTTATCAGTGAAATGCTGGTATTCAGAACATTTATGTTTCAGCATCCTCCATGGGATACAAAATTTTGTTCACATGCTGTTTATTCTCATGTATTTTTCCTGTTTATCCTCATGCAGTAGACAGCTTTTGAGGTGGAAGATTACAAATTGCCAGAACCTCCAAAAAGTCTCTGTACTTGTTTTAAAAAATAGCTATTTTCTCTAGAGTAAGATAGCAAGAGCAATTACAGAGATTTGATTTGACAAGGAGCATTATCTGAAATTTCCAAATTACTTTAAAAGATTTAAGAGCCCATTTCTTCTGAAATTCTTTTGTCAGTTCTAGATCTTTATCACTGGAATTCATTTTCACTCTCAAACCAGCATATTTTTTTTTTTTTTCTTGAATTGGTAAAGTTTGGTCTCAGAACAGCTGTTATGATCATCTAGTCTGACTTCCCCCACAATATATACCATAAAATATTATTCAGTAATGTCATGTTTCCTTGTATTATTTTGATGACTGTTGAAAACTGTACATACTAAAGATAGACTGAACAGCCTTATCAGCTATCCTCACATCTTTAAGACTGAAACCAATGTGATATACAGATAAATAAGCTCCAATTACTGAATGAATGCAGACTTGAATCCATCATGCTGTAAGTTGCTTCTTAACTTGAACTTCTGTTGATTTTTTAGTTGTTCCTTCTTCTTCATGGTGCTAGTGTTGCCATAAAAAGGTGCTGTTTTGTGCTAATGCTATTTAGAGTTTAGTATGAAATTCTGTGAATAAGTTGCCATAAAATAATATATAATTATTTCATATAAAGGAATAATTGTGAAATAGAAAACATTTTTCCCCCATTTCCTTTCTTCATATAGGAGTGGAATAAATATAAAAATAGCTATGAGCCATCTGAACATTATTTCTCAATGAAATTCTTTGAACGTCTGTATATGATAATTTTCTTCAGAACTAAGTAACTGCTTTTTTTTCATAAATCTTGATATAAAATGCAAAACTGTGTGGAACACATAGCAAATAAAAAATAAAGTTAAGAATCAGAAGAACAAAGCTGTAGCAACTGTGGAAATCTGCTGTTTGAGCACGGATCAGAATTATGCTAGAGGTAAAGAAAGCTTGACAGCCTGGACAGTGGAACAGGAATCATACATTATGACAGGTACAATAGGGAGAGAACAGATTAATGAGAGAAAACCAGCTAATGAACTCAGCAGGTGAAAATCAGTATGAAGAAGCCTTTGAAATAGTGTTTAGAGAGTTTTACGCAAAATGCAATGAAAAGTCTGGAATGATGAGCCTTTTTTCTTATCCAGGTCTTTTCCTTTATTTTTTTTTTTTTTTTTTTTTTTTTTTTGGTCCAGAATAAAAAGTAAGAAATTCTGTAAAGTTACTGAAGACTCTCATATTGTCTTTGATATTTTATATAAAACATCTCCCACTAGTAGGTAGAAAATTCTACTGGACCTTTCTCCCTGCTCTCCTTTCTTGATAGCAAGGAAGAGAAAACAGTTTACTTATTTTGAAGATTCTTTCTCCTTTAGGTTACCTCCACAGAGAGTGAGCTGTTTTAACTAAAAAACCCTGCAATTAACATATACTTGGTATGTTCACAATTCTCCTGACAGTACTTATGGATCTGTTTTGTACAGCATCTTTCCTATTGGGGAATTATTTTGTAACCAAGTCTTAGCAATTTATATTCTTCATTTATTTTCCTCTTTTGCTTATGTCAAACATTGTACTAAATTGCAATAAATGTGCCTGTTTTAGGAAAACAATTTGGTTTTCACTGAATAAAAAAGTGATATTCATGGAAATCAGGGATTAAATTAAGAGTAAGTGAAGAGGCTTGGGAAAGGATGAGAGTAAAACTTCTGTAGCACAGCTGTGTTATGCTGTTTGAGGAAATAATGCATTTGCAATAAGAAAGTGGGGGCATAAAATGAAGTCCAAGTGATTAACTTCAAGTGGTCAACAAAAGGCTTAAAAGCATCACATGAGCAGGCTAACAGCATGGTGGAAGTTTATTAAAGAAAGTTTATTAAAGAACACTGAAAATAATAATGTTAGTATAAAGATGCTATTACAGCAATTAGAGAACAGAGAGTGAAAAGTAAATACATTCACACAGCTGAAGAGAAAGTATGTCTTCACCGTCCAACATCCTTCTGGCCTCTTCCTCATCTCTCTGCACCATTTTTCTCTCAGAGGTAGACTTTGCCTTCCTGCGTACAGGGGGCTTAGAGGTGTACTATGAATCTGAAGGAACAATATAACATAGAGAGGTTGTGAAAGGCAAGAAAAGGGAATTAGTTGAATTCTTGGTGAGTTTTCATTCAATCTTTTACATTCTTGTTGATAGACCTTGGACTACTGTAAAGCTTGGACTCATCCAAGCTCACCTGAGTGGATACCTGTAAGTAGGCAATTTATGAATCTTGAGAAGTTTAAAGAGATTCAATTTTCAGATAGACAAGGCTATCTGATTGAAGGCTTTTAGTAGCTATAAGCATCAGTGATGTGGATCCCCTTACTGCAGACTATAAAATTCTAATATGATTTCTACTTTTGATGTTCAGCTAGCAATAGGTGATTTTTTCATGCAACTTTTCTGGGGCTTTTCCTCTTTTAAAAATTTCATTCTTACTATCAGTTAAACAAGTTATATGACTGTCATGGCTTAAATCCAGACAGCAACATGGTATCACGCTGCCAGTCGCTCACTCTCCTCTTATTCCTTTCCTGCAGTGGGATGGAGAGCAGAACTGAAAGAATGTAAAACTTGTGAGCTGAGATAAGAACAGTTTAATAACTAATGCGCAACATACTATTACCAATAGTAATAATGATAATGAGAAGGGAAATAGCAAGGGGAGAGAATGTAAAACTTAAAGGCGCAAGGGAAAAAAAAAGCAGCAGAGGTGTTTATGCACTACAATTGTTCGCCACCCATTGACCAATACCTAGCGTAACCTGAGTAGTGATACACCCCTTCCAGGTAACTCCCCCCAGTTTATATACTGAGCATGATGTGCTGTGCTATGGAATACCCCTTTGGCTAGTTTGGGTCAGTTGTCTTGTCTTTGCTCCCTCCTGGCTTCTTGTGCCACTCCTCACTAGCAGAGCACAAGAGACTGAAGAGTTCTTGGTCAGTGTAAGCACCACTTAGCAACAACTAAAATATTGGTGTGCTATCAGCACTGTTCACGGACTAAAGCCAAAACACAGGCTGTACCAGCTACTGGGAACAAAATTAACTGGATCCAAAAGTGTTAAAGTTTCTTAATATCAATTAAACATGTTATATTACCAACCCCAGGCAGTATATTTGTGACATCCATCTTCTCATTAGAAAAGGATTAGCTATTTGATAGCTAGCTATATGGGAAAATATCTTTTTCTCTATGCAGGTAGTGTGAATGAATTAATCAGAGATAAATACACTAGGCCATAGTAGTAAGAATTCCAAAACTAGGAACAGTTCACAGGGGATTTGCAGAAGTCCTATTATTTGACTCATTTAAAACATGGTGAACAGTGGCTTTCAATTGCCCTAGAGGGAAATTGATCTCCATATAAAAAGGACTCTTATTGTTAAACCTTCTAATCCTGTAATAAAGGACAAAGACAACTGGAGTCAATGACAGTATATAGTACTGAAATGTTTTTATCTTTTTAGAGAACTTGCAAAGCAATGTATAGCAAACATTTTTACTTTCAACAGAGCTCATTGGTATTTTTACATCCCGAATGCCTCTGATTTATTCTTTAATTAAAAATGTTACTTTACAAGGATGTGAGGAAAAATAGATTTTGAACTAGCAGTTAGGAAAGAAAGCTAAAATTTCATGCCTCAGGTAAAGGGCAACAGTCTGTAAAAATGATACATATTTATTTGTGAAGGAGGACTATTTGTAAAAGTCTAACTCAAAATTTGTGAACTTTATTACATGTGACAATGGTGATTCTTGGAAGCATAGAACATAGACTACAAATACACTGTTTCTTAATGATGATTCATTTTTGTTGGCCAGGGCAGGAAATCAATTTAGTGTGTCACAATGGTCAAATAGATATTATCTCTGGCTATTATATAGTATCTATATAAAAAATTATAGTTTAGTATTGGTGGTAATCCTACCACTAACTTTAAAACATTCTTCGACACTTAATTTTCAGATTTCTAAAGTTTAATTCTACAGTTTCCCGGTACCCACAGAGTTTGGAAAAGTTTGAGCCAAGGTCCAGTTGCAAGCTTTGAAAAATGTCACCAAAAATCAGTATATACTGAAAAATCAGTAAATTCTGAAGAAGCAATATGCCTAGTCTTTCATTACTAATCAAAGAGGAGGAATTTTCCCTTTAGGACCAAAGGGAATGATGTCCTTGAAGAGTATTTCCATATCTTTTGGGTGTGAGCCCTGGTTTCTATTCCAGTTTTCTACCTATGTCAAGTTTGTACTTGAACCTTATTGGTTATCATTTTATGTGACAATGGACACTGTGCAGTAAGCAAACAAATTAACCAGCCAGCCAACCACTGTGATACAGTCTATGTTATTGGCTTAGTGGATCAAAACCTGGGAGGAACATCTATCAACAGAGGACTACAGGTACCACTGTGCTCTTTCCAGCAGTGCTCTGCTTCTCTTCAAATTGTTTTACTATTTAAGAAATCATGTAATCAGTTGAAATATCTGTCAGTTACTGAAGAAAAGGATAGGGAGTAGTTTACCTTACCACCATAGACATAACAAAGGTGAGCTGTTACAACCATGCTGATATTCAGAAAAGGTGAGATAATATTGCTAGGCAGAGATATAAGGTGATACTTGCTTCTCTTTGAATGCCTGTGGTTAGAGATGTAGTGTTCACTCTCAGTTACACTATTTGAACACTTAAGAAAGGATAAATAACCTCAGCATAAATTTGGCACTGTTTAATAAGCAGACTTCATTATTTCTTCCTCCTGCTTTAACATATTTGCACTGTTCAGTTTAACAGCTGTACTCTGCAATCAGCAGTCTCTTCACTTAGAGAAGCATCTGAGGAACATTTGTTTGAAATTATTAGATGGCTATACAGTGCTTTGAGTCACTGGCTACTCCTGATGCAGCACATGAGAACTCAAAATGTTGCCAATGGTTTTTCACAATGTTGAATAAAATCTCAGTTAATCACTGGCTAATTAACCAAGTGACATCCCTAACAAGGCAAGACCTTTATTACATAATTTAGCAAACTGCCCTGATCATTGAAATGGACTAGGAGAAAACTATTATTCCAGCACTTTTCTGTGCAAAATAATAGCAAAAAAATTAAAGACAGAAATTTAAAATTCCTTTGTCAAGCTACTAATCCCACTTAACTCCTGAAATCACGCAGCATATTGTGGCTATCCCATCTTTCCAAATGATCATTTCAGGCTCTATTACATACCGTGAGCTTTGCTAGGTAGAAAAGACTGGAAGATTCCTGAATTTCTTGTGTTGAGAAAGTGAAAGTTATATAATATTTCAGTATTATACAGGTAACCTTTGTTTGGGACCCCCTGGTCTGGTGGTGCTGATGTAGCATCCTTCATTTAACAGAAGTTTGCTTTGGATTTCCATGTAACATACTTGAGCCATCTCATTCAATAAAATCTCAAGAAAATAAGGCTCCCAGTTTAATTAGGACTGTCCGTTTATTCACTGGGAGTATTTTAACAAGGAATTAGGCTTGATCAGGAAGACCTACATAACAATATGTAGTAATAAATGTGCTAGACAGGTTTAAGGTTTTGTCAAGTTATTATCCCTATTCTTCAGCCACGGAGTGCAACATGGATTTTTATATGATTATCACTGTGCATTTCTAATCGGTTCAACAGATAAGCTTGATAAAAGAATAACAAACATTCTTGCACGAGCAAATAAACATTAGTCAGGAAAACAAAATGAAATGAGCTTACATTTTTTTTTTTTCTCTTAACAAGGACTTACAGCAATGTATGAAAACTGAAATTTCTTTAAACTTGTTTAGCATTGAAGCTGTCTTGAAAATTGTTAATGTGATTTTCATGTATTCAGAAACATTAGGCATTACAGAATTGGTTTGTATGTCCTTGGGGAAGGAAATCAATGGACAGAAAAGATTTTCTATCTTAATCCATATATTTATGATATGTACATAGTTCTTGTCATTGCTTTAAGCATTAATGAATATTAAATGACAATGAAATCACAATTTGCAGAACCAGCTTTCTGGGACTTTATTAAGTAGTCATGAATAAATCCAAGACCTTCTTTCCAAGACCAGTAGTTCTAAGCTCTATTTTTGGCTGCTGATGTACTGCTATTGGTCATATGCTATTGCATCTGGGCACTGGCTCGGGGTCTGCCCTGCCATAGTCAGAGCCTTGAGTCAGTTCTAAAACCATGTTATGGGATATGATGGTAATTTTAAAGTATCAGACTCATTGTGGAAGGATACACAGACATACTAGTAGCTAGTCCATTGTAATAAGAAAAGAGAAGCAGTGGTTTTTCTGTACCCACTAGAGTAAGACTGTCAGTTGTTCTCTGCTGCTGTAATTTTCTCACCACTGCACTGGAGTGGTCACTCCTACTAGGTAACTAATTTCTCAGGTCAGCTCCTTACCAGTCACATCAAAATACATCCAATATGAATTAAGTAGGTATGTTTGAGAAGCAGCACCTTTGCCTGTATGACCTACATCACATCACAGAAACATGGGACCAACTAGCTCTCAGGGTGGAAGTCAGGCTGTGATGATGGTGGCACTTTTTGAAGGGAGGTGGCTCCTCCCCTGAATCACCCACCCTTAGTTCCTTATTCCCAGACCCCTGACAGCAGCAGGACCAGCAACTTCAACACTATTCAGCCCCTTCCTCCCACATCCCTTCCACATCTTTATCCTTCCTCAAAGTCTGTTAAGCTTCTGGGTAAAATAAAAAAAAACCAACAACCCAACAACAAAGCAAACAAACAAACAACAAGAAATTCTATTTTAATAAGATTTATATTATGTTTAATTTTTGTTACTTTACTCTCTCATTTGTATTCTGCTGCTTCACCCACCCTACTGCACAAAAATATGAAAGCCTTCCAAGTACTAAAAATTGTATCATTGTCATAGCAAACAGGCAGACTTTAGCAAGCTGCATTCCCTTGTCTCAGACAACTGACTGATGGAAATCAGAGTAAATTCAGTATACGAGAGGATACAGAGAATGTTAACCTCTATAACATCACTCAAGCATCATCAAAATTCTGTGACCTTTTCCACTTCTGGTAATTGAAGTCAAGAAATTGATGTGCAATTTATTACGTAATTTTGTACTCCAGCTGAAATATAATACAGTTGATCAGTGGCTGTGAACCTGCCAAAACATACAGGACTTTATCAATTCCAGTGCTCTAATAGCTCCAGACTTTGAAGAAAATTTGAAACTACCTCCTCCACTACATTTCCTATTTTCTCTCAGAAATAATCTCCTTGCTCGGTTATACACAGTTTAAAATAATTTTTTAAAACTCTGTTTCACTCAAAATTCAGATAAATGGTTTATATTCACAAGTCCAGCATGAATCACATCAGTTTTCATGGTGTAGATCATTACCACTTCTGGAGAAGTAAAATAAAAAGAAAATATACATCTTTGTTTATTAATAGTGTGGTTTCTCTTATCCGCACTTGCAGGGAAAAAAAAAAAAAAAAACACAAAACACCAAGCTCTAGCAAATTTGCACTCTAGGGTTCCAGTGAAAGAAACCAATAAACCCTGAACTGTTACTCATAAAAGTACTCATTCTTTCTTTGATAAGTAACCATTTCAAGGTAAAGATGCTTCTTGCAGCAAGTAATGACTAGTAAAAATTTCTCAGAAAAGGTTCTATTTGCTTATATGAAATTTTGCATCACAAATCTTGATGTCTATATGTTAGAGAAAGATGTGGCTTATCTGATTAATTTTTCACATCAGAAAAACAAGTGAACTAAAATCTAACTCATTTACCTTAGAAAAGTCAGGGTTGCAAAAGACTGATATTACCAGTATGTTACAGTCAGTATTCTCTGTCTCTTAGATGTTAAATTGCATCCAGACAGGGAAATGACTGACCACAGACTTCTGTCTTTTAAAATAATTAACTATATAGATTTATAAATAAATTTCAGTTATTTATCCATCTTTTTATTTATATCTAGACCAATTTATGATTTAGACCTTTTTAATTTTTTCAAGTTCTATTTTCATTTGTAAATAGCCTATAATACTTACCCATATACAAATACATATAAATATGTATTTATATAAGAATAAAAAGAAGGACACTTTATTATCAGATTTCAAACAGAGGACATAGGTGTATTTCACAGCCAGGTTTTTCCACTGTTATTTATTGGCACACAATTTCAGAAATATTGTTTTAAAGGAAAATTAGATCGTTTAGGGGTATGCGAGTCAACATATTTTGGGAAACTGTTACATGTTACTCTATGGAATGCTCTAGATTTGTATGGAGGTGAGTTTTCAGATTTCCTGGCAGCTATCCAAAGTACATATACTATTGAAAAGTAGCTATTAAATGCATCTGAACTTAATATATGCTACTATCTGTGATTATACATTCAGCTTCCAGATTCTGTAAATGAAGCATGGGTTTGTTTTAATTTTTATTGTTGATAATATCTCTCATGTACTGACTGACAAGACAAAAACATCACTGAAGGTAGTAAAAATGCAGTAAGTGATGTTGTCAGTGCCCCAAAGGTAAACGAATACTGCCTTTTCTATGTTTTGACCTTTAGGCTGATTATGGATATGGTTATCTTTGCCAGGAGCGCACAAGATAGATTAAACCAAGCAGCCTTTTTAATACTGATTAATCCTGATGGAAGTAGGTTTGTTTAGTCCTAGGGAATGCAGCAAAAAAGATTGGCCTTATCATCTAAACAATTTTTAAAGTTACCTTTGACATGAGCTAGGAGGTACTTCTGGTTTGTCAGGTCACAGTGAAAGAAATGCCACTTTGTGGGGATATTTAAAATTAGCTTTTGCTTTCATGTACATAATGCATGGGATGCCCGTGGTGCAGGTTTTGAATGATATATACAAAGCACTACAAAACAAAAAAAATCTTGAAGGCTAAGAAATATCTTAAAAATATACAATAAAAATGACTCTGACAACCAGACTTGTTTGTCTTTAATCAAAGTTTTTCCTTTAATTAAAGACAGGTTGGAAGATGATTGGCAGTTTCTCAAAATATAAAAATACTGATTCTGTGCCAAGCAGTATTGATGTATATCAATGCAGTAAAAAGCATCCCGCTCTTATCTCTCCTGTGTCTGTGCCTGAACAATGGAATTGCTGAGGTTAGGAAATGATTGAACTTGGGAGATGCATTTATAAACAAACAATTTTGAAGCCAGCCTACAGGAGACTAAATCAGTATCACATGAATCCAGTGTTCAGCAACATTACAGTGCGTAGAGAGACAAAAAGCATGAATTGAATATAGCTAAAGGGAGTAAGTCATGGGAGGACTTGAAGAAGCAGCTGGAGCTGCTGGTTGAGCAGCACAAAGTCTAAGGAAGGCAAGAAGAGACCAGTCATAACCAGGAAAAGCAAAGCAGTAGCATTAGCAACAGGCATGTCAGCAACAGCTGGGAGGTTCAGCCAGGGACGAGATAGATTTGAATGACAGAGGATCAGTGCTGTCAGATGGATGGACGAGTGGATGCAATCATAGGTTGCCTGCCACCTAAGTTGACAGAAGGCAGCATTGTGATGAAATGCAAGCCGTATGGCCAAATTGCATTCTTATTTTGTCAGTAGTTGCACACACTCAGTTCTACTGACAGGTGCCATACGAATGTAATGAGACAGGGCATTGCTGGCCCCACATACATCCCATCAATATGATTAGCAGTGTTCTTTGGGATTACATGCCCATACAGAATTAGCTATTCTGTACAAAATTCGTTCTTGTTTCCTAGGTTCTTTTTCTATTTCCTCCTTTGCTGTTAAATTTTGTGGAGTTTTTTTCTGTGCAGCTGAATCCTGGTTGTCCCTGTTAATTTCTTTACCTCTCTACCTAATCTCTTTCTTCTCTATACTGTATTGATATTTTTAGCTCTTCCTCAGACAATTAACTCTTTCTCCTGCTCTGCTTCCACCTCTGATGTCTTCATAAGACAAATATTTAACCTTTCTTACCCATACACTTTTGTTATCTTCCTGTAGGTGCATGAAAGGGCTTAAACATGGCAATAAGTTTTCCTGCATAAACTGGCTTTCTCAACCAGTGAAAATAATTTTTAATTTGAATTCAACAGTATTTGTACTGAAACCCTGATTGTATGAGTCAGACTCAATCATTCAGAATACATAAACCTGTCATGTATGCTCACTCAAAACATCTGGAATTTAAATGATGAAATATTTGCACAAACTTGATCCATAGAAAAAAGCATGGCCAAGAAGCATTGACAAAGTAGATTGCTGAATAACAAACAAATACAGAGAAATTGCAGTCTGTTTTATGAATCATTCATGAGAGGAAGAAAAAGTGGCAATATTTTTCTATTCTGAATTGAGTCCAATTAGAGTGGCTTAAGATGTTTAATGATTATTTAAAAGACCAATTAAGAGTGCTCTAGAGGTTGGGCTTTTCATAGACACAATAGCTTACGTACCCCTTTGTGTATCTCTTTTGAACTTCCTGTTGAAAATTTGATCTTGTATTCAGCCAAAGTGTGGTTAGAGATTTCAGCAAAGTGAATTATGCTGATGGAGAACTTTATTCCTGATGCTGTGTCAACTGCTATGTGTAAGTTTGCACACAACATAGTATTCAGCGCAGGTGGCTAGATAAATGTTCATACTGGTAAAAACTGGTCTTATGGGTTTTAGAAAAGACAACTTTTCTCAGCAAGATACAGACAAAAGCGAATTAGGTTCATGTCGTATGGCACCAGGAAAATAAGAGAAAAGTGAAGGAGAAGTTGAAACAATATACCAGTCTGGGCAGAGGAGGAGCTTCTTGAAAGCATAGCCTCTGACATCCTTTTTGTTTCTTTTAGATGGTGGCAATAACACAAATTAAGCATTTGGAGTAAAAAGCAGCTTTTCCTCATCCCTATATCAGTTGTAGCATTTCTTGAGAAATCACTGCTGCCTTCTGCTTCATGATGTTCTTTAGCTCTAACATGCATTCAAGAGTCACTACAATCTTGTGGGACAATCTGAAATTCTCCATGTTATGAGAACTATATCTTTAAGAAGAGGTTTTTTTTGGTTTTTTTCTTGTTGAGGGTTTTTTTTTCTGTACTGCTCACAACTGACCCATCCTTGGGCATTCATCTGAGCATCTTGGCTACAGTTATGACTTTTTTTCCCCTTTGTTGCATTCCTGTCATTCTCAGCCCTGAAGAAAATAAAAAGATCAAGAAAAACACTAACAGAACTTCAACTTCAGCAAATAAGCAGAAGAATGACAAATGCCTTATGACAACTAAGATGTTCCTCATTTGAAGAGCACAGTAGCTATACTTCAGGCATGAAGACTTGGCATGAAATTCAACATTTAGAAACCCATTGAAACTGGGGTACTTTTTTGCTTCAAGAAGTAAAGAAAAAAAAAATTGTTATTTATGCAAAGGTTTTAAAGGCTTGCTTCATTCTTTTTGTCATGTATAGCGCACAAAGGCAAAAAAAAATGTATTGTTTTGCTAACAAATTCTAGATTAAAACCTAGTAAATGTACTTCTGTTTTAAACACATGGAAGAAAAAGTTTCTTACTGATACTTACTAAACTGTTTAGTTGAATCACATTATTAACAGAATATGAAATATGATTAATATGCAGAGTGTTCAGATGTGACAGTCAGAGGTGCTTTAGATGACATGCAAACAAAACATCCTTAAGAATAAATATTTCAAAAATTACATCACTATCTCTAGTAGTTGAATTCTGGAAATAAAGAAAAATATTTCACTTCTGTATATGGTGGGAAACATATGCATATGTTCACAGGCAGGCTGAATTTGAAGGCTCATTATATGAAGAATAATAAAACTGACATTTATCTTAATGTGTCTTTGACTTTACAGTTGACTTTAAGCTTCATTTTATAAAGGTGATAATACATATGGGTGTCACTCCTTCCTCTAAGAGCATTATTAATTAATTAAAAACCACTATGTAACAGCTTATTACCTGAACAAGAGTGGAACATAGAAAAAAGTAACATAACTTCATTCTACCAAGCTGCATTTTCCAACTTTTTCAGCATTTCAGTTATGCTTGTTATGCATTTAAAACCTCACTATTTGCATTAATACAACATTCACTTTCAGGAATAAGTCATTGTAAGATATATGTTGCATATGTTGGAAAATGTAATGAAAATCAAGACCAAACACACTCCCTTGTAGTCTATGAACAGATTTTAGGAACATAATGGTGACTGTATGTAAACAATTCAGTCATAGAATCATTGAAAACCATGCTGGAGGGAAACTCAAGTATCATCTGATCCAAACCTCCTTAGCAAAAGTATGGTCAAGACAAGACCCCAATACTATCTCCAGCTGAATCTTAAAAGTGTCCAGCAATGGGGAATCCACCACTTCTCTGGGGAGATTGTTCCAATAGCTGATTTTTCTCATTGTGAAAAATCTTCCTCTTGTATGCAACAGCAGCCCATTCAGCACAGAAAATACTTGCAAAATAGATGTGACCAAATTGCCTTCTTTAGTGATGCTTGTTTGCTCCAAATTAGAGTAAATGTGGAAAGATTGCTAAACCCAATACCTTAGCAGTTCTTTAGCTCTCCTTATGGGAAAGACTGGATGTGTATACACAAAAAAGAAAAAAATGGTAAAATGGGCAACAATTGCATCATTTTTTTAATGTCAGACTCTTAAGCCAATTGGGCACTCTGAAAATGCTATCTGAATGAATATCCCACATGCCAAGTATAAAAAGACAGTTTTTTACATTATCTGTGTGTATTTTCTGCTGTGCTTCATTTCCTCACAGGAAGCAGTCAAAGGCTGACTGAAAGTACAGTCGGTTTGCAGAAGAAGCTACTACTTTTGTTCAAGATGTAGAAGTGCCTCTCATTTTTCCCCCACACTCTTTAAATGGCAGAACAGCTAGAACAAATTGCTGTTGAAAGGTAGCAGAATATTTGTGGATGGCACCATTGCTGGCCCAACTTTGAACCGTAAATCTAAGGGACAACTTATAATGCTAGCAGCTGCTTAGAGATTTTTGGTTTAGTTCTGTAGGAATCACTAAATCTAAAGTCAGATACAGAAAGAACTGCCACGCTTTTTACTTACAAATATAAATATATCCCTTCTATTGGAAAAAAAAAAAACAAAACCACCCTAAACATAAGATTTTCAACCACTGGACAAACTAACACGTGAAATGGACAAGTATATGAATGCATATCTATTTTCAATATAATGTGAAAAGTTAGTAAGTTTATCACGAATGCTTGATAATTGCTCTAAAGTCTGAATAAAGTTGAAACTCATATTCATGTATGCTATGTGACTGAATATTTTTTTACATAGAATGAGTTAATGCAATGTGTGAGCATGTCTGTGCATGTGTGTATAAGAATTTGCCTGAACATATAGTAAATTGCTGTTCAACATGAGGAGTTATTAGGGAAGACATTTAAAGTGGAAAAATAGTATTTCAGACAGAATAAAACTCATTTCACCACTTCTTAACATATATGTGTACATTTATGAAACAAAATAAAATCAGCATATTGTATTGTTTATAATAATGTATTTACATAATATAAATCTTTGTAGACTGAATTTTGTTAAAACCTTGAGTGATCTGAGTTGAAAAAGAAAACCAATGATGTGATCTATGCTACAGACAGGCTACATTCTGGCAAGTATATCTTGTACAAAAATGAAAACAGAAACTGCAGTTCAAACGCTGTATCAAATTAAATACAAGCATATTACTATATATATTTATAGCTTCTAAAAATCTGCATTCTTTAATGACTTTTCTCCAAATGCATTTTATACGTAAAGAACACAGAACACTGCAAAGTCTTTTAAAAAGTCTGTCCTATAAGAACAGGCTTAAAAAAAAAAAAAGCCAGAGATCCTTCATAAGAAAAGGCTGTTAATCAACTATATGAAAGTTGTTTTGCTTTTAGTCAATTTGGCTAATTTGTGTGAAATATATCTAATTGGCTTCTAAGAACAATCGATGTCCTCAAGGAAGCTTAGTGATAGATATTTTAGTATTAAAGAAGGTGATCTAGAAAGCAGACAAGAAAAAAAAAAGAAACAATCAAAAGGAATCTTTCAAAAAAGTCAGGAAAAGAAGACATATACATAGAGAGAGAGATACCAAGATAAATAGAGAGTTATTAACCATACACCTTAATTCTGGTGTAATAACCATAGTGACTGACTGGTTAGTTGAGCCTTAATATAAAGCGAGAAACCTAAATAAAAGACATGTTTATGACTGCCTGACTTCTTACGAATATTACAAGGGCAGATATCAATGGTATTTTACAGGAAATTAGTAATTGCAAGGAGTAAATAAAGGTTATTTTAAGTTTCTTGGACTCAATAGAAAAATAACACCTAAACATAGTGGACTTCAATTTGGTATTCGTGAGACAATGGCTGAACAAAGTAATAAACAGGTTAAAAATGTGAATAGCATGAGGAATATCATGGTTTGAGGACTTTACTCGCTAAACTGAGAAAACCCAGAACTGAATTTGGAAAGAAATTTCAGAACCTGATGACAGTAATAGTCTTTGTCTTTTATATCTGAATTCTGTTAAAGTGTATTTTCTCTTTGCTGACCTTTCGTAGTACAAGCTGAAAAGTCTTTTTCAGTGTTATTATTCCATCTTTTTCCTGAGCCAGTGAAAGGAATAGTGGAAATGATCTGCCAACATGTACATGTTTTTAATCTCTTTGGTTCTTCATTAGTTATGTGCCATTTTGCCTTATTGGCTGGAGTCTGTTTTAATGCTTATTAAAATAAAAAAAAAAAAAAAAAAAAACAAAACCAAACCCTCTCTTTGGAAGATGTCAGAATAGAAAACAGTTTTCACTGCTGTCAAGGTCATGAGACCACATGACCTTTCTATGACGTCAAGGTCATACAATTTCCAGAAAGTGGAAGGGAAGTAATCTTCATAAAAAATGTGCTTCAGAGTACCCATTTTGAGGCTCCTCATCCACTTGAAGAAGAATATTTATCATTTGACATCTCTTTACAGTCAAGTTCTCTGAACATGCCCACTACCTTTTGTATGTAATAAAACCAAACCAAACAAACAAATGAACAAAGAAACTGAAAGGATTTGGAGGAGAACTTCAGATGAAAGAGAAAAATTTTTTTACATTTGCATTATTTCATGAGAATTTCAAAATAATTTATGACCTTGTACCTGGCTGTCTGGATTATTCTCTGCCAGAGTGCTTTGCTAATTTTAACATCTTAAAAACCTAGATGTTTGTTATAAATTTACTTCTCGCATTGTGGACCACGTGTTTCTCTCACTTATTTTATTCATACAGTCAGCAAAACTGCCCTGATAAGAAAACCTTGATGGAAGTAAGATGGATTTATGTGACATAGGTGTCTCAATACCTTGAAAAGAGAAAATAGAGATTGAGAATCATATTCATAGGAATAAATTGGCGTCTGCTGCTGCAGAGCTGGTAGATATCTCCTCTTTATTTCTGACACTTAACTAGACCTTGAAATAAAAAATAATGAGCACCTTTTCAGCTAAATGTTTGAAAGAGAATTTAAAAAGAAAGTGAGAACTGTGACAGTGAGTCTGACTAGAACAACCAAAATGTAAAGGAAAGAAAACCCTCAAACCTAAAACAGGGAGAAAAACAGAATATAGAGGGCATAATAATATTTCTATATAAGCACCAAGCATATATTTTCCCTGCACTCCCTGGGAGAGAAAAAAAACAAAACAAAAGGAGAATATTTTCCAGTGACAGAACAAAGAGGAGGTATTGACAGTGAAAAAAGTAAAAAAGAAAACTATATTAGGAGACATAAGCATTTCCTTCCAGACTGGCACACAGCAGCTGTAATCCATTTGGGCTCAGCAGGTGTTAGTGAAGCCTGAAAGATACAACTGATGGAAGTTTAGGCAAAACAGTTCTCTGCCACCTGAGTTCTGTATCCAACTCCTAACTAGCAATCTCCTGCAAAACATGCAAATGCTAGGATCTTTCTGGTATTGGTGAAGGTCTGCATTTTGCCACCTTAACATGGGGGATGCTCTAAAGGACTTGGTTGAGGTCCAAGATACTCTTCGGCATGGTACAGTGATTTGTTCCTGAGTAAAGGTTTTTGCTTTAAATATGCATTTTAAGCATAGGCAGAAAGAGGGTTTAAGAGTTAGTAACAGCGAATATCATTCAATTAAGTATGCTTGCATGAAATTTACCAAAGTAGCTCACTGGTAATGGGCCAGTAAACAGTGCTCTGTACTTGTGCATGCATACTGCATCTGCTTCTGCTTCCTGTATGTGATCACCTTCAGGTGAACATCCTCCCAAATTTCCAAGCTCCCAAATAGTACCTTCAGCTGTATGCGAATGAATATTGGTTTTACTGTTATCAGACCAAGTGCGAGGTGAGGTAATGTTGTGGCCTTCTGCTCATAGCACTTTCTAAATAAGATTTTTAAAGGAGCTGATTTGTGAACTGAACTTTATTAATGACTACAAAATTACTGAATTCATCTCATCTCCTGCATTTTCTTCCTTTCTCAACATCAGAAAAAAAGAAATACTTCTATTCAGAAATACTATTTTTGCTCACTAATGCTGAGTATTTCAGCATCACTATTGCTAGATATTAGGCTACCTTGCTGTTGTCACTAGTCATTTGAAGTTTCTTTTTATAGGATTATTTTATAAAGAATCATACGGGGTTTTTTTCTACATGTGAACTTATCTTTAATATGCTTAAGGACTGTAGGAGAGAGATGTCATTTGGTTTATAAATATCTGCCTCTTAATTTTTGTTCATACGGGGTTTTTTTCTACATGTGAACTTATCTTTAATATGCTTAAGGACTGTAGGAGAGAGATGTCATTTGGTTTATAAATATCTGCCTCTTAATTTTTGTTCAGTTTGCTCAGTGTCTCTTGCTGTCTCTGGCAAAAGCTGTTAAGTATTCCCAGAGCTGCACTGACATTGTCAATGATGTTAACACAAAATATCACAAGGAAATAAAGATAACATGATTCTCCCTCTGTTTTAATTCAGTTGGAAATCAGGGAGATAGTAGTAGGGTGGGAAATCAATGAATGCCAAATAGAAGAACGCAATGTGGCTCAGGGGGGGAATATTTTACAGTTTAACTGTAGGCATTAGGATTGAAAAGATTAAAACTGTTAGGTACTGAAGAACTGAAAATGGTGAGAGCTAAAGGCAATCAGCGCCTTTCTCAGTGTCATGGGTTCGGCAGTAGCAGTCGTTTTTCTCCTTCTTGGTAGCTGATGTGGCACTATGTTTTTGACTTCTGGCTTGTGAACAGTGTTGATAGCACCAATGTTTTCGTTACTGCTTAGAACGTTTTGGTCTGGCCAAGGACTTTCTGAGTCTCGTGCTCTGCCAGGGAGGAGGGTAAGCAGGGATGGGGCAGAGACAGGGCATCTGGTCCAAACTGACCAAAGAGGTATTCAATAACACAGCACGTCATGCCCAGGAGGTAAAAGCTGGGCCAGGAACCTGGAAGAAGGCAGTTCACAGCTCGATCACCAGGTGGTGAGCATTTGTATCCTCTTCCCTTGTATTTTCCCTGGTCATTATTACTATTGGTGGTAGCAGTAGTGATTTGTGTTATACCTCAGTTATTGGACTCTTCTTTTCTCAACCCGTGGGAGTTACATTCTTTAGATTCTCCTCCCCTTCCTACCCC